>JAIPMN010029689.1:0-19848 GCA_020650975.1 Apostichopus californicus
CTTCGAAAATCTAAGAAAATATTCATAAATGTATAGAGAGAGTTGCTTTCAACTTTTTGACATTCAAACTGGCCTTATCTTCTAATATATGAGTTAATTTCGTGACAGGTTGGCTGTGAGGTCCGTCTTTAACTGTTATTCCCGAATAACAAGAGTAAAGGAAGGATTAATTCCCAGTTTGACTCCTTTTACATAAAAAATTTAACCTTTGTAATAAAACAGGTCGTCACATCTGACTCATACCAACCTATTTCTATATTATCTAAGTGTTTCGTATTGGAAATCACAGGGTTGTAGTTGTACGTTGTCGGTGTAATATAAAAACTTAATAGTAAATATATTATTATATGAAAGTATAGACAGCGGTGGAGGACACTTTTATCAGAGTTGTAGAAATTGACGGGTCATTGAATCAAATATCCCAATGTCCAGGGGTCAGCTAAGGGGTTAGTTCCGACATTGTGATCCGTTGGATCAAAACTGCCAGTAGTGTTATTGCATTAAATACGTGAATGAGTTCCAACATGCCTACGCCTCCTTATTTCACTAACAACTGCTTTTTGCCCCTATTATTTTGACAAATAATCTAACTGCCCACAACTGCACGGTTTTTACGCAATGCCAGGTATTTTCATTCTTGTACCGTACATACCGATACTGATAGCTCGTACAGTACCTACTGTTCATGGACTGTAATACATGTTACACATGTTACGAACACAAAGTAGTAATTACTGATGCACGGGTGTGGGACATGAACAGTATAGTTGCTGTACCAACCATTGAGTGCGAGTTCTTTAATACGCGATTCTAAAATGAAGTTGTATCTAGTCGTTTTATACTATAAGTAGGCCTATGGATATACCTGAACATGGCCTTTCTTCGTTCTCGGTATGAAGAATTGGCGTAATTTAAAGAGAGGTGTGAACTCAGGCGCGTAGCCAAGGGGGGGGCGAAGGGGGCAGCCGCCCCCCCCTTGAGCATTTTTTTTTTAATGTTTTTATGATATCGCTAGTATTTTTAAAAGAGAAAATGCTAGGATGCAACTTAAAAGGCCTGGGAAGTGCCATTTCCAGCGATCTGGGAGGCATTTTCAGCCAAAATTTTCTTGTACGCTTCGCGCCAATCATGGTGGCGCTACGCTTAGATAGTTTGCAATGCCGAATCTACAGTTTCGCCCCTCCCTTGGCAAATTCCTGGCTACGCGCCTGTGTGAACTGGAATCAATCGGTACCGTACCTCATTTACTTCAAACACGTAGCTATAGTAAGTAACTGTTAGTGCCACATGTAACACATGTTACTACTGTTCATGTCCCACAACCGTGCATCAGTACCGTAATTACTGCTTTGTGTTCGTAACACGGTAACATGTGTTACAGGTGGCACCAGTAGTTACTGTACTAGCTACGATCGAGTATCGGCTGGTATAGATATGATCACGCAGTCTGAATCAGTAATGTCTGCATTGAAACGAACCTTTGTCATGAATGTATATTCAATTAACAAAATACAATTGGTACATTGATTTTCCATTTTGTTGATTTCCCGCTCTGCGAAAACAAAACTATTATTGCAAACACTCACCCCTTTTTTTGTTTCGTCATATGGTTTCATATAACTCAGAATACTTTTGCCTAATTGTGCTTATTACTGTTTGTGTATGCATTAATCTGCATTCATCTGCTGTTAGATGAAGTAACGGTGGAAGCCCCCCCCCCCCCTCTCTCTCTCTCTCACTCTTTAACCAGGTCCCTTAAACCCTAGATGCGTCAATGAATTTTGGTGGTGCGTATATACTAATAAATCCATTTTGTCTCTTTGACAAGATATCAATGTATAATTCAGTGCTAACTGGTATCATTTTTATCAATGGAATTCACATGAAACTCCTCATTTAAGCCATCAGTACTTTCTCACATAGTGGTTCTTGGTGATCACATGAGTAAGTTGGATGTTTAGTACGCACGGTCCTGCTCTTGGCGAGACTTTTAAAATAAAAGATCTGCTGGCTGTTGGGTGGTTGAAGTTATACTTTGATTCGGAAAAATTGCCGCCACCTTACGTTTCTGCACCTATAAGTCAAAACTTGCTTCCCTCTTAGCGTTTCTTATTGCGAAGAAATGAACTCTTTAAGTTATAGTGTTGTTTTATAACTGCATCTGGCAAACAGTACTTATCTGAATAGTGTTATAAGCCGGGCAATCATTGAGCTGAAAATGTTTGGGTTTTTCTGTACAATATTCAATCGTTTATCCACAGACGTAATAGTGTTTCTTCATAAGAATTCCATTTCGATGAAATTTCAACCACAGGTATAGCATTGACAGTAAGGACAAACATACCACAATGTAAGCTTCATGAAAGCAACGACAAGTTTATATCAGGAAATTAAGGTTTCGAAAAACAGTTGCCCTCGTATGATCTACCTTCTGGAGTAAGAGAGGGTTTAATCAATCAATATAAGTTAGGCTACATTCCATCAACCATCTCTCGAGTTAGGGACAAGTTAGTGTTTCATCCAACAATATGAAATATTCTTTTCCTTTTTTTAAAGTAAGGTTTATATGCTATGCCAGCAGAATATCCCTTTAAAGCAGATTTTAGTCTTACTACAATGGAGCTTCAAAGTTCATATGACTTCTATTTCTTAAATCATATACTTTATTTTACTGATATACGCTATACTAGACTGTTGAAATCATAGATGCCCGCATGTTCTAGTTGACTTCATTTAACAAAATACAGGATACCGAGCTTTGTCGCCTTAGATCACTGCATGTAATCTGGGCATTTCACACACAACAGTTAAAGTTTCATACCGTTAACTTAACCGATACTGTTTTTCAAGAACAGTACCATTGAAAGCCTGTTATATAACCTTCAACCGTTTTACGAAAAATATATGTTTACCGAACCGTATGGAATACACTGAATATATTTCCATCTTGCCTCGGAACATATTTATGAAATGCGGGTGGGTTTTCCACATATATCAAAGTTTGTAGTGAATTTAAATCGCGCGTTTGGTGTAAATTTAGAAGTGTACTGTGTATTTAAACCAACAGCAAACACGGCGGTAGAAACTGGGATTACACAAACGACTTTAAATCAAGTTCAATATAAAATACATTCATCGTTTGGTCCAATAGTTATAAGACATACTGTCGAACTCGCTCGGTTCTTGCCATCTCTTTTCACAAATTTTGGAGGTAACCAAGAAAATGGGAGACCTACTATTTGAAGATGCTGAAGTGTCAAGAAATTATCAAGATTATCGTCCAAACTATATCGGTTTAGGACTGGAAAAAGAGGTGGCATCGTTCATGGGACTAACACGTACACATCCACAGGTATGAATGTTTCTATATATGCTCTATTCATTTGGGTTTTTTCCTTTTAATATTACGTTTTTGGAAAAAGTTCCTCCTATTCATCAGTGTTGCTTGATTGGCTGAAAATGAAATGTGACTTGATCAAAAGCTACAACATTATAAACACAACTCAGCGCATTAAGACTACTTGCAACGATCTTCGCATGCCAAGGTCTGATGCTGAAGTAGATGAAGGGGGTTTCGTTAGACGCAATGAAACCAACATCTCAGTGGTCGTGGACTCGAGCCCTGGCCGATTAAAGTAAGGTGGGTTTTTTTCATCTAGGAGAAATCCACGGTTTTACGCAGTTCCCCGCACCCTTCCCCTTAACACACCTCTTCCAAAAACAAATGGACCCGCCACTATGTCTTGGTTGTTGTAATATGAATTTCTGAGAATACATATAATATTAATCATAGCATTAATTTATTTATTAATTAAAGACATTATGTAGCAAGATCGTAAGCTACACTGAAAGTAGGCCTACTTTTGAGTCAATGAAATTCCCGTTTCGACTAATTGACACAGATTTAAAATGTACCAAAACCGTGATAAATTACTACTTAACCGTTCAAGTGCATTGCTTTTCAATTATACACTGAAATAGCCAATCATTCTGCCTTCCTTTTACCACATCATAATAGAGAACCATTCGCAGATCAAGAAACTGAACCATCATAATGATCTACTTATTTCTTCCAGATGGAAAGTTTCTTTTTATTTTGTCTTCATTATTTTCTCTTAGAATGCTGATACACTTGCCCTAGACGTTGGATGCGGTAACGGTCAACTAACGAGGGTCCTCGCACCGTTGTTTACGAAGATGATAGGAATTGATCGCAGTAAATCTCAGATCGATGTAGCAAAGGAAGTGACCAGTGAAGAAAATGTTGAATACCGGTAAGTTGTCAAAATGATACTTAAACCGTGAAAAGTAGTTACCCCCAGTGGTCATTTTATCACTGGTCTAGGGTGGAATGGGGGTGAACATTGCTACCGGGTCGCTGACCCAACCTGCGAAAATGGGGCTTAGTGACAAGCGTAGCACATTAAAAAGGAATCGGGTTGGTCGGCACATCAAACTGGCGAAGCCGTTGGCGCCTCGGACTTAGCGGTGCAACCGTTTGGAGTCTATGAACTGGTATATGGACCGATCCATCCCAGTATGGTCTTCCTAATTATGGGCAGAACAAAACAAGACATGCACGATGAAATTGCAAACTTGCAATGCGTTCGTGTCGACATTGTGATTTGTGTGGATTTAAGTTGTGAATAATCGTTAATAAAATCCAGGCCGGCCATACACAGCTTTTCTAAGCTGTACGGCTTCCACGTACTACTTTGGTATCCTTTTGTTATAATTGCTTGATTGAACATGAGTAGGATATTCATCATTTTGGTCACTGGCTCATCCCGAAACTTTCCAAATTGTTGTTCTGCTTCAGAGTTAATCTCGCTGAAGACTTATCATTCCTTCAAGATGGCACCGTCGACCTAGTTTCGACGGCTGGAGCAATCCATTACTTTCAACCCGAGCCATTCCTCGCTGAAGTTGATCGAGTTTTAAAACCAGGAGGTTGTCTTCTTACTATGTTGATGAGAGCGGATGGCTTTTTTCTCAAGTCACTAACCAATAATGACAGCGTTGACAAGAAATGCCAAGATCTGATCGAAGAAGTGAGTAAACACATCTATCTCTTTTTCCTCAGCACCCACCCACCTCCTCCCCAAAGAAACATATGAGAAAAAAATGGGACATTTAATATGATCTGCAGCTATACAGTGTTACTTAGAGTTGGTCCACACTGTATGTACTAACGTTATATGCGTGTAACTGGATACATGCATCAGAGTGTGCTTTACATGTATACTAGAAGTATAAGCGCAACGTTGATTCCTTCTTCCTTTCTTTTTTACTTAGTTTTTTAACAGTTAGTTCCAAAACATGCTGGTTTCTTTCTTACTTTTTTAAGTGTGTATATTTAAACAACCATGCAATATGATTCTCGCTTTTTCATGTCGTAGATTTTCGTTGTGAGCGGTCGGGTCTTACGAGAGGGTTCCAAGAAGGTGTTAACTTCTGGCACGTATCCAGCCCCAAACTATCCTGAAAAACAACAGTGAGTATAAACTTGTGATGATCATTATGCCGTTAATGATATCGACCAGAAGGTAACTATAGATATCATTTACAAGAGACGAAACCACATCTTGGTAGTGGGAGTAGGGCTCGCAACAACCCCCACCCTGTGACACTCGAATGAAAGTTATCATGTTTAAAGTGAAATATAGGCAAGACGATACGAAACCCATTGACTTCTCAATAATATAACTACTATAATATATGACAAGTTTTATTTACAATGCATAAACTGCTTTAATATTTTCATTGAATAGCTTTCAGGTGACATCTAAGCGACAGTACGACAATATTGACGAATTTGTCGGCCTCATGAAGTCCACGGGAACATTGCAGGAGTATACCCAACAATTCCCAGAGGAGGGGGACCAGATTGAGAGATTCAAGAAAAAGCAAGTATTTTTTTTTTGTCTTAACGACGAGAGAAGGAAGCGTTGAGTTATTTTATTTTAAAAATCTTTTTGGTCCTACCTTGTTTAAAATCTAAATCTCTTTCGTATTGTTTATAAATTCAGATACAATATGGCATCTTGTGCAGGACACAATTATTAAGAAAGCGGATAGGCCTAATGAACTAGGTACTGATAATTCGTTAGGCAAGTTGATCATCGGACATATGTCATTATCTATTCATTATCTGCACTGACAGACTGAAATGTCTTTTGTCTTCTTGAACCGACAGGTTGTTGTCTCTGTTGGCTGATATTTCATCTACACCTGAAAGCATGGGTGTCGTTGTCAGCATGTTGTTTAACTGTCATCTGTATAGGAAACCGATGTGAAGATCATACCGCAAGAAAATATATTCATTCAAAAAAGGTGCATGCGTCTTGTAATCAAACTTAAACTTTTAATCTTCTAATGGTATTCATTGGTTAACATTTGATTCGTATACTTTCGACTAAAATTTCGCTCGTTTATAACTTCTGAGATCACAATGAAGAAACTTCTCTCAGACACAGGTAACTAAACGTAACATGAAAAGTAACTTAATAATTGATATTCTCTGACCACACGAACTTCAGACCCAGGGGCGTAGTTCTAAGAAGGGGAGTGAGGGGTACAAATCACCGAAGAACCGATAACCCCGTGTTACCCCCTTCTTCAACATATTCTAAGGATTATAAGACTCATCATATGGTAATAAAAGTTTGATGGATTGGCACTTTTTTTGTGCCAATTCACAGGATCAGCTGTTCAATTCAACAACGCCATAGATTGCATCTCTCCGTGGAAAATTGTGGGTAGAAACAGCATCCTGTCCTCCCCTACTTTCAAAACCGGTGATCTTCCTGGGAAGCGCCGTGGCCCCCACTTCTGATTTTAAATCAATGGTGGAGAATAGTAAAGTTGATAGGTGAACGATAAATGAAATAATGCCACGCTGTCTAGGAACTAGTAAGGATTTGTATGGTTAGCAAATTGAAAGACCTAAGCGGGTGAGTGGGTTTGTTTATCGAACGCACCAATAAATCCATCCTATAGTTGTGGTAAACTATTCTCGTATTGGGAATCCCATGGTCCATATATATTAATTTAACTGTTAATGAGTTTGAGGGAAATGTTCTTGGAATGTTCTGAACGGTGGCTTGCAGGCCGGGTAACATCCATTAGTAAAAGTCAACCATATAAAGCGAAATGTCCCAAAGTTTAAATTGATGTATATAGTTCACTCCTCTTACTCACTCAGCTTTCCTTACTTATCTCCACTATTTTCTTAATCGAACATTTCATTGCGGGTGTGGGTGGGCGGGGGTGGTGGTGGTTCACGTCGAGAGGGGGGGGGGGGGAGGTAGTAAAGAGAGACATAGACAGGTACGCCGATGGTTGTGAAATCAAAAGAGGTGGATGAAAACAAAATGTGTTTTTTTTTAATTAATAAAGTGAATATTTGAGTTTATTTCAATTCCTGATTCTGAGAGTTTGCTGTTCATAGTATACATCGATTCCATTTTTTAAATGAATAATTAGAACTGCGTACTTACACAAGCTGCACTGTAACACCGATGGCACAATAGTATTGAGAATATCTCAATAATAATAAAAATAAGTAATATTTATATAGCGCATAATCAGCAAAGCTGCTCAAAGCGCTTTACAAATGTAAAACCTAAAAACAAATAGTAACAAAAACCAAAATATTAAAAATAGAACCAATAAGGCAAAAAATGTAACTGCCAAAAGCAACAATATAAAAAACACACCCGTACTACACGATACTAGAAACTAAAACGCAATAGTCCAAAACAATTTCAGAAGTATGTAAATAGTAAAATAGATTAAATCATAATCAATGTTTAAATATAAATAAGTATGAAAAACTATAGTACAGTAAGACAATTATTGTAAAAGCCTAAACCAGATAGTAAAAAACACCCAATACTAAACGATAAAAAATAGAACCCTAAACGTAGAAAATAAATAAAAAATACATTTAAAAAAAAAATGTTAAGAATTAAGTAAGTAGTTCCAAACGTACTATCTATGCATATTAAAAGTTGAAACACAGTCAATTACGCAGTAAAAGCGAGTCTAAAATGATATGTTTTTAAAGCAGTTTTTAAAGTGGTAAGAGAACTGCATACACGCACAGAGTTCGGTAAGGCGTTCCATAATCTGGGAGCGCTGACTGAGAAGGCTCTGTCGCCGGTCTTGAAAAGTGACCTATTATTATTGTAGGGATTCCATGTGGTTTCGTACTTGTACTCGTATTATAATAGTGTTGCCTATTGTAGGTGTCGTACTACAATTCATTTGCTCCATCGACTTACATAATCAATAGGTCACTTTCCAAGGCCGCTAGAGCATAGATAGAAGTTTTCAACTGACAACTACCCAACATATCAAAGCGGGTGGCTTGGGCTATCACAGCACATTCAACTTTTGCCACCATTACCGTTTAAATTTTGAGCTTGAAGAGCTGTGGAATCTTTCACCCAGGATTTTCTAAAATGCCTTAAATCACATTGAATCATCCATATGTTTAGACCATCAGTAGTTTATATCATCCTCTTCAACATCCAAAAATGAAAAAAGAATGATGATGAAACAGAAAAAGCCCCCCCAAAAATCACTACAATAGGCCACTATATGACTATTTTCCGATAGGACATGCACTACTCTACTTGTGTGGTACGGTGCACGCCTATAGGCTTCTTGTACTCGGTCTCCTAGATTTGTACTCTAACTTGAGTTTGTACTCGTACACGGGACTGTATGGAAATCTAGAATAAGACTAAATACCCGTATATACCCATATTCTCAAAGAAAAAAAAACGGCTCGTCTTTTACAAAAACTCTTTCCTGTCCACTGGCGGATCCAAGGGGGGGGGCCAACGGGGGCCATGCCCCCCCCCCCCAAAGGTGATAAAATTTCTTGAGAAAAATGATCCCAACTTTGTTTTATCAATATTTTAGAAAATTACACCTGGGAAAAATTTTTTTTTGAAGTAAATTAACATCACCATTATACACTTTTGTCGCACCAAATTGCATCTGAGGGCATTCAGCAATAGAAAATTTTCCAAACGGGAGGGGGTCACCCCCTCCCCTTAGACCCCTCCCCCATATCAGTCTAACGCCACTTTGGCCCCTCCCAAACAAAGGCCCTGGATCCGCCAGTGTTCCTGTCTGCCTAGCATTCCTTATTGTTCTATTATAGTTTCATTCCCAAGTTTTGCAGGAGCTGGGCTCCGTCCAGTTCGATCAGATTACACACACTTTACACACGACGACGTATTTAAAAACACTTACTTTTACGCATACTCATTAAAATGCTACTCATGGTACTCGCACTACAGTTCCGCTGACATTATGAGTATAAGCATCAACCTTATTTCCAGATATGATAGGCCTTAATATCATTCATTAGGACGGTTAAGACTCGCCAACATGGATTACTGATTTTTGGTTTGTTTCTTGTCTCAGTTCCAATGATGCATGTGTAATACTCATGCCTATTTTCTATACATATAGCAGTTAAACCTACAGTTTAACACGACTGGCGATATTTCTTGTGTTGAAGAAGTGACAGCTAAATCCAACCATAGCCTGTAAACAAAACAAAATGGCGACAATGATTATGTGAAGTACTTCTTCAAACTAGTCAAAGAGGTAATAGTCGAACAATATTTAGGAGATGATCAAGTTTAAGTAAAATAAAACATAAAACAATATAAAACATACTACGACAGATTTGCTTGGTGTTTGAAAGCATAGGTTACAGGAAACTTTTAATGGCTGATGAGAACGGAACATATTCTAAACGTCCTAGTGAAATTGAATGCAATTCCCATTTATCCTTTTTTCGAGATAATATAATAGATCAATATTTCAAGCTGACATGGTCTGGACTTGAAGCAAACAGGTGTGACGTCACAGATAACAAATCACTGACGAATTTGTTTTGTGATCTTCTTTAAAATGTATACATTCAATTTTCTCCTTCGTTTTTGAGGTGCATGAACATCTGAATGCACTTACATTTATTGCGGTATTGATATAGCTTCATATCTCCTAAACTGAAGATGGAACCCTGTCCAATCCAAATTTAAAAGCCAATACAGTTGTCGTTTCGTTTATTTAGAAATGTCATGCAAAGTCAGCCGATACTCATAGATAGTACAGTAACTACTGGTGCCACCTGTAACACATGTTACCGTGTTACGAACACAAAGCAGTAATCAGGCGCGTAGCCAGGAATTTGCCAAGGGAGGGGCGAAACTGTAGATTCGGCATTGCAAACTATCTAAGCGTAGCGCCACCATGATTGGCGCGAAGCGTACAAGAAAATTTTGGCTGAAAATGCCTCCCAGATCGCTGGAAATGGCACTTCCCAGGCCTTTTAAGTTGCATCCTAGCATTTTCTCTTTTAAAAATACTAGCGATATCATAAAAACATTAAAAAAAAAATGCTCAAGGGGGGGGCGGCTGCCCCCTTCGCCCCCCCCTTGGCTACGCGCCTGGCAGTAATTACTGATGCACGGTTGTGGGACATGAACAGTTGTAACATGTGTTACACAAGTGGCACTAACAGTTACTGTACTAAAGCTATTAATACAGTTGTCATTTCGTTTATTTAGAAATGTCATGCAAAGTCAGCCGATACTCATAGCTAGTACAGTAACTACTGGTGCCACTTGTAACACATGTTACCGTGTTACGAACACAAAGCAGTAATTACTGATGCACGGTTGTGGGACTAAACAGTTGTAACATGTGTTACAGGTGGCACTAACAGTTACTGTACTAAAGCTATATGTGTTTGAAGTAAAGGAAGTACGGTACCGCTTGATTCCAGTTCACTACATCTCTCTTTAAATTACGCCAATCGTCATACCGAGAACGAATAAAGGCCATGTTCGGGTATATCCATATAGGCCTACTTATAGTATATAACGACTTCATTTTAGAATCGCGTATTAAAGAACTCTCACTTAATGGATGGTACAGCAACTTCTGTTCATGTCCCACAAGCGTGCATCAGCAATTAATACTTTGTATTTGTAAACTGGAGAATTAAAGATGTTTTATATTTAACCTTTTCTTGATTCGTTCAATCTGATCTCCTTCGTCTGGATGTTGTTCGTTATACAACTTCAAAGTTCCCAAGGACTTTAAGAAACCGACAACCTCATCTAGTCGATCGTATCGTCTCTTGGATGTCAATTGAAAGCTGTATAGAAATGTGAAGTATCATGTGAAGTTTAGAACTGCATCTGCCTGCAACTATACGCAGTATACGCCGATACGTGAACGAATCAACTACAAAATACTTCTGATGGTGTTCAAAATGTATGCACAATGTATAGGACCAAGCTACCTCACCAACTTGTTTCAGCTCCGACCATCATCCACACGCTCACTTCGCTCTAATTCATCACTGATGTTATCATCCCTAGAGTAAAATCACAGACTTACGGCTTGAGAACGTTCGCATCCAGTGCACCGTGCCTGTGGAACTCACTTCCAGAACATGTAAAAATGTGCAATACTGTGAACGGTTTCAAATCAGCTCTCAAAACGTATATTTTCCCCTAAGCATATATGTTATAATTGTTATTATTTATTATTTCATAGTTTGTTTGGCGCTATATAAAAATGATGTATTATTATTATTATTATTATTGTAGTGCGCGTGGAGTACTTGCAGTATTAGGAAGAACCTTTCGGTTGTTCACGGTGTTATTTTTTTTTGGGGGGGGGGCGGACAACACAGCAGGTAGTATATTAGTCATGTATATAGGTACATGTGACAGGCTCAGAATAAGTTGCCTACGCAGCTAGCCTCTGGAACTGTAAATGTACAGAGACTATATGAAACTTTTAAGTTTCAACCTCCAGTCATGTAGGTATCGTTCACATGTTAAGTAATGCCCAATATTGTAGCGCGCATGCGCACTAAAGCTGTTTTGTCCAAGTCTCAGTCCTTTCTTTGTTTCAGTTTCTTCAAAATTGTTTGGAAATTTTATAAATGATCTTCCTGAAGTGCTGGAATATGAAGGCATTAATTTTTTATTAACATGAATGTCTTGTTCGAATGTTGTAGCAGCAATGTTTCTCTTCACCATGAATAAACATGAGCAGATAATCAGGGGCGTCGTGCGAAAATAAATTTTGGGGGGGCCCGTGAGCAGGTGATGACTATCTAAGCGGAGCGCCACCACGGGTTGGCGCGCAGCGTACAAGAAAATTTTTCGTCTGGCAGACCCCTCAGATTGCAGGAAACGGCACTTCCCGTGCTTTATGGCAGTAAGCAGCACCCCTAAAATTGATCAAAATTTCCGGCAATTTTTTATTTTGGGAAATATTCTCGAAGGAAGTGATCGCCATTTATTCCTCAGTTTACCAATTACTCGTCTCCCAGAAGCGCCCAAAATTTAAGAAATCGAAACATTTTTGTGTTGGCTGATCCATGATCGCCGCCCATGCCCGTGAGAAGTGGTGACTGGGTAAAGAAAAAGGGCCCCCCCCCTGGATCTGCCCCTGGTTTGATATGACAAGGCTTGATAATGTAAAGGTTGATCAGCCTAGACCTGAAAGTCTGATAAGAGTCATCTCCACAATTAGTTGCTAATATATATTTCGTTCTTGAGTAGATCATGCATAAAGCTGTTTGACTTCGGGAACCATCCCTGTCAGTTAGAAACTCTTCTTTAATTTGCATAGCTTAATTTCCCAAGAAAAATACAGGCCTGTACGTAGGATTTTCCTTGGGATGGTGTGTCTACTGAAGATGTGGATCAGGAACACCGTCTTGCACAAGGTGCAATGGATCAGACGAACCCTGACCTGTCACAGACGAACCCTGGCCTGTCACAGACCAACCCTCACCTGTTACAGCCGAATTTCCTCACCTGTCACAGACAAACCCTCAGCTGTCATGGATGATCCATTTTCTACAAAAGTGTTGAGTTTGCTTCCTGGTTTGCCTCCTCAAACAAAGTCACATGTCTCATTGCCCTTTGACATTTCTCCCTCCCCCACATCATCCCTAGGACTCAACCCTCTTCTGGTGCCCCTTCAGGCATCTATTACAATTTCGAACTGAACACACCACCAATTTTGAAAAAGTGAGCTATCCACCAACTTCCTTCCCCCACCCCCCTTCACCTCCATCCATTCTTCATGTTGCACCTTTTGAGACTTATGGCCCCCTGACCTACAAACTTTGTCACCTTTTGTTTCCAGTTGTTTCCCCTCTCTTTGCGAGAGCTTCTGTCCATTTATGATTGAGGGTCCTCTTCCTCGCTCCTGCGACTCTCTTCTTGTGACGTCTGGAGGTAACGTGATCTGCAGAATTCAATGGATAATCAAATTCTTCAGCAAATCAACTCTTCGAAAGCAAACTGATGACGTGCAGGTGATTACGTATTTGCCCAAGTACATTTTCAATGACCAAAAAACACATTTTTTGACCCATTATTTGTCTTCACCCTATTCAAGCCGTCTATTTGGAAACGATCAAACACCCCCTGGCTCCCAGTTTAAGATTACGAAGCACTACATTCACTCAAGAACTATTAGTGTAACAAACGTTTTAATGGAATACTAACGCTATGTAGTGTTTCTGGCTAGACTACGCTTGTTATAGATCAACCTATTGTGTAAGTATTAACATGGCCTATGCTAAATGTTTATGCTTTGCGCTACTGAAAGGTTCCAAACTTTATCAAGATATCAAATGTTTGTGGTTACATTTACTGCAATGAAATAACAATTCAATCTGCTCATGTCATTTTTGCGATGCCTCAATCTAAACACATTACTGGTGCTCAGTGTGCATTTTCGTTTCTTAACCTAGTTTTATTGACATTTGTTTTATCCAGTTAGATAGCAAACTGGTCCTCATTTCCAATGTACTCCTATTTCTAAGGTATCTGATTTGAAACCCACTCTAGCATCAGTTTCAGGTTTCATCCTCTTTACATCCTCAGCCAATCATTTCTATCCCCTTCCAAATTTTTTTTTTTCTTATTCCCCCCTACACATATTTTTATCCGACAATTTTCACATACCTTGCCATTGCTGTGAGCCGACAAATATCCTACCATCGCAGAATTTGCAGACGTGCGATACCCTATCGGTGGGTGCAATGTCAGCTTCTTGTCTTTCCAACGGTCTGTTGGAAGGTTCCTCACCCTGCGGGAAGGTAAAAACAGTAGCTACCAGTTACCGATTAAAGGATCTTTCTACATTGACAATGGTAAGTTTACAGTAATATTTGGACACAAGAATCCATAGCAAATGCAGTTGATTAACTCAACAAGGATAGTTACATTTTCATGTAAATATTGGAAAGAAATAAAAAATAATTGAAAAAAAAAAAAAAAAAACAATTGGCCAAAACTTGAAAAAATCATAAGACTAAAGCCTTAAAGAATAATTGACCAAAATATCAAAGTTTTCAAAATTTCAAGTTATGATGTACGCCTGTCTTTCCCAGAGTGCTCATAAGAGTATTCTCTTGAAGTTAAAAGTAGCATTCAATGGAATTTTAAGTCTCTAAATATTAAAATGATAATTCAAAGTTAGTCTCAGCTTCTCCCATATGCACATATGGCTGCTTTAGCAAAGTAAACTAACTGCCTTCCATGCCGATTATAAGTAAGGGCAAACAAAAGTTGAACTAGTCACAGTAAAGTGAGTTTTCATCCAAGAGCAATCTACAGTTTTCCCATCTGAAATGACTTTCTAACTTGTAAAGATTCCAAATTTGAGTTTAAGTATGGAATTGGAAGCCACCTTACTTTAAAGTTGTACTCTATAAGCCCTTGCGGGCTTCTAACACCTTCTTGGTCGCTTAATCGTTGTAATAATATTTGCCTGATTTTATTATCGAAACCCTCAAAGTTAGCAATTGCCTTTCGACTTGCGATTAGCACTAACATGAAGAATTCATCTGAGTATAAAACATTTTAAATTTAAATGGACTCATTTCGTTACTGACAACTTAAACCAGCATTTCTTTTAATTTGTTGATAATTTTTGAGCAATCTGGTTGATTCCAAAAATCAGATTACAGAGTAAGTGATCAGCTGGAAGGATCTGGATTAATTTCCAATAGTGAAAATAAACGTCAAAAATTTGAAGTTTTCCCAATATTTTTTTTTCCAATTTTATTTTTTTTAAGTACTTGATACTACTATTCTAAGATAAATCATCCTGGCGATGAACCGAAGCAGATGGAATCCAATTCATTTCATTGTTTCATCATCGTTCCTCCATTTGGTAAAGAAGTCTACCAGAGTTACACAAATCATATTTCGAACAATTTTTTCCTTTTCCGATACTGTATTTCACATTGTTAAAAAATTGTACCATATATCAGGGAACATTTTCTTACACTTATAGTGTAAACATCTGTGTAGCAGTTTCAAAGGGTCTGACATTTGTCTCTGATCAAATAGTATGGTTCCTGTAAACAAAACACTGCTATACATCTTCACACTTGTAATATAGCAACTTGCTCACTTTGCATAACATTTAGTCATGCAATACCGGATAAATTAATCCCTGTACAGAGACAAGAACCATGGCAAACAACACAGAAAGGATAGGATAAATTATTCCCTGTATCTACACAAGAAACAAGTGCAAACAACACAAAAAGGATAGGAAACCTTTATCATCAGGATTTTCTGAGCCTCGGAGAAACTCTGGTCCCTACACGTTAGGATGATCGAAGACTCACTGTACGTTGCTAATAGCAATATGAGGCATTTTGTTGAAACTTACATCTGGGTCTGTTAAGATCTGTGGTAAGGATAGGCTATACTAGTGCATTTGTTGGATTTTCTTCGAAATAAGTGAAAATAAAAACCTAAAGTTAACATTCATATAAAAAACCAGTGTGTGGTAACATGAGATACAATACCCAGCTCCACGTATTCTCCCCCCCCAACCTATCACCCCACTCCCCCCACCTACATGCCACCTACACTCCACCTACACCCCCACCTATTCAAACTAATAAATGTTGTTGTTTACATTAGGGGATTGGCCCATAATGCAGTTAACAGTAGACGGATGACCTTAGCTGGTTAAACTGACCTCCATTATCGCTCTCAAGATCTCAACCGCTGGCTGATAGACCAATTCATCCCATCTTGTTGGATCTGTCGAGTCCAAGCCGTAAACCGAAGGTACATTTTCACCTGGTCCTGTAAAACAATAAAGCCCAAAAAATATGCAATCACCAAAATGCAAATCACAAAGAGAGTAATAATGCAAGAAAATCCTTTAGTTAACTTCATCTTGAAAGAGATTTACAGATTTCTCAGGGTTTCAAACAAGTGACAATATCACTTTTTCAACTCGACAACAAAATTAAATGACAAACTTTGTAGCTCAGAGAATAATTATGTGTTCAGAGTTTGTTGTTTTTTCATATTATACATATGTATGTGTATTATACAGTTTAAAATAAAAATAAAATAAAACTGTTAGCAAACTGCTTATCCACTAGAGCCTGTGTAAGAGAATGTGTAAAAGGAAGTTGACCTGACGTTTCGATCCTAGAAGGATCTTCTTCAAAGCCAAAGGCTAAAAAAAATTAAATAAAAAAAGCATTATTATATGGCGGTCTATGAATTTTGTTCTCTTATGATACTGAAGATGGTTCCCTCCACAGAAACTTCTATTAATCTTTCCCATTTGTGTAAAAGTTGACCTCTTTGCAAAGCATTGTTTGCTTTGCAATACTGGATAAACCATGTCCTGAATATTCTGTGAACTTTAATATATGATAGACAAGATTGGAGATATTTGAACACACAATTCACACAAAAATTGGTATTCATGAACCTTTCTAACACCTGACTAGTGTTTACCTACTACACTCAGCAAAGAAAGACAAATATTTAATGCCCTAAAACAATTTTTTTTTTAGGGGGGGGGGAGGTACCTGTCTTTTTGTCTTGAAACAGGAAGTTGCGGTTTACGGTAAAGGTGTCGTAAATAAAAGCGCATTTCTTTTGGCTATATTTACACATGACCCTGATCAAATACTTAGATATGAGTTCACACAGTGTTCAAAGTCAAAGGACTTGTATGAACACCATTCAGATCCAGATCAAACTCAGAGAGTTTTTTAAACCCTGCAGAGCCCAGCACCGAACAAAAAGACTCTGAGTAAAACGTTACATTGCGATGTGAATGTCCCCCATTTGATAATTTACAATGTAATGTTGAAGAAAAACAAAAACACACTGACAAGTTAGTTTAGTCCTTTAACACTGTCATAGCTGATGTAGCTAGAGCTAATTTACTTTGCATAAGAATCTAAGCAAACAGTGTCATTAACTCATATTGGCTGATACCAGCTAACTGCACCTTTCCTGGGTGAGAATACACCATTTTATAGCCTTCTTACAAAACTGTAAAATAAAATTATGAGGATGAATCTGCTGGGAAGTAAAACATCCTTTGAATATGCAATTACAGAAATGAAACATGACCAGATTTTGTAGACTTTAAAATTTTTGATAAAAAAATTTTGATAACATTTTGTAGATGTCATTTGAGAATATAAATTGAATTTCGACTGCCCATATAGATGGAACCTCAACTTGATTAGATGCAAACTATTGGCCAAACTCAATTTCACATCTTTAAATAATATTAAAACTGATATGACTGGATAAACTCCATTATCCCACTCCCCCCCTCCCCCACAAAAATTAAAAAGTGTTTACCTGAGAAGCAAATGAAAAAGGAAACTCACTCTTCAGAAATCTGTTACGAATCCACTTGAGCTGTTTCCTTGCATACTGCTTAGTTACGACCTTTAACCTTTCGATGCAATCCAGAAGTAGCTGTCTGCCAAGATCGGCATCTTTATAGTGGTCAGGTAGAATGAGATATGGGTGGAACTCCTTGAAGCCGATCGATTGGAAGATACCTTGTTCATAGAGCTCATCGGAGCTTCAGAAATACAAATATTGAAAATGTTGATGGATTGATCGTATCACACATATCCGTGGTTGCATAGTTATATAGGCCAGTTGCAGACCAGTATGTAACACTACTACCCCATGCCTCGAATTTTATTTATTCGCTAAAGGCAAGTGGATTTGCTGTTTTCTTGTAGAAGATGAAGGCAGATACATTCTTTTGCCACTAGGCAACAGACATTAAGAACTTAAAGCACATGAGATGTGGAGCGACAACCCATTTCCATACCTAACATTATGTCCGTTATCACTGTTTATTGTAGGCAAACATTATCTACTGATCTCCCCACCTCCCCCCCCCCCAAAAAAAAAAAGCCTGTTTAGTATGACCATTCTGCCAAATAGCTTTTCTGCCTCTTTTGCAAAATTTTCAACATTTGTTTACAAATATTTCACCGGTCGTCTTTCTGCACTCGACAATTATCCTGGACTATATTGTTCAAAATGAGAATACACTTTCAATTTTTCTATATAGTTTGTTGGTCCCCTCGATATGTTTCAATGCCCCCACGATTGTAACCCCCTTGACCCCACCCACAACCATTTTATTAAGGCTGGTCAGCTGCCCTCATTATTCATACCTTTCTTCCTCCAGTCTTCTCTCGTTATAATCTTTATGAAAGGCAGACAATTCCTCCAGGAGACCTGCCTCTACCATCCCATCGGCTCTTCGCTCCAATCTTGCATCCAAAACTGGTTTAAGAAAGAACGAAACATTATAAGAGTTGATTACAAGGAACACTTGCTGGACAGTCAAATCTTAGTCCAAAACTAGCAACAAGCTCTAAATTCATGAAATATTGGAGTATAAACCTTATGATAAAAATTACTCATATCCTTGATAGCATGAAGTAATGAATAAGAATAATGTGAAGAGGAGTCGCAAAAATCACTGACTCTAAACGAGAAACAATTTAAAGGAAATCTCTCTTATTTGTAATGTATACATGCAACGTGAGGCAACTGTGTTTTTGTATTGTTCCAATGGAAGTGGAAGTACTCACAGTCGTGACAAGAGCAGGGTCCAGCCCTGGCACCAATTAATGTCTCAGGGCCCCCATTTTTTAAATCTTCTTTAATAGTTCAGCTTAGTTTGGAAATTTAGTCACAAATGATATTTCCTCATGTAATTGACCACTGGCCCCAGAGATATGTCCCCTGACCCCCCCCCCCCACCCCCCATTTTTTCTTAGACCTGCGTAAGACACCCACAGCCCCACCTGAAATCATCAAAGGGCTTAGAGAATCCTTTGAAATTGAACCAGGTGATTTTCTTTCGATATTTACTTTGCAAAACTAAAAACATACCAATAACAAGATTCACACTTTCTTTGACTATTTATCGAGAGTGTTGTAATGTATAATGCTTTGTATTTTTTTTCTTGTAGCCATAGAAATATAACTTGCTGCTTAAAAGCCTGTCCACTTGCTGAAAAATAATGTTATTACTTCATATCACTTTGACCAATCCATGTAAATACTGAGTCATAACTGGATATCTCTCAACGTAGGTATGAGTTCTACATCTTTATTAATTTATTTCCTTAATCCGTCTTAATTTGTAGTTTTTTTTCTTATTCCTTTCCGTTTTGTAAAGCGGGACTTCACATCTCTGATTTGTCGCCCCTTGTGTACCCTTCTTGCATTTAAAGACACACACACCTCCATTGATATTGTGGAAATACAGTTAAACTAAAATTAAAAGTTTGGTTGTTCCAAATTAGTAAACTTAGCATGGTGCAATGCAGTCCAGAAATGTTATGTCACACAAATATACCGTAATGAACTTCCTTTTATTTAAATATTGGGATATTACCATCTTGTTCTGTCTGAAGCCACAGGATGCAAGGATTCTGGTACCTTAGTGGTCCCCCTAAAGGTC
>JAIPMN010029690.1:4831-16467 GCA_020650975.1 Apostichopus californicus
TCTCCTCCCCCCCCCCCCCCGCCCGTCCTGAATAACAGGCCTGCCTCCTATCATGTTTGTGTGGTATTTGTCGTTCATTAAGTGTGATGTTGACATTGTCCCTTCTTTCTTTGCAGTTGAGAGCAGACGTTGTCCCTGTGAAGAATGTGAGGCAGTTGAACCTAACGTTTCCATTACCAGACCTACAGGAGTATTACCGATCAGAGGTAATCACTTACAGTATTAAAGTCTAAAGTAGAAAATTGAGAGACAGTGGTGATGCACTTTGTATAATTGAAAGGGATATGGATGCAATTTCACCACTTTCCCTTTCTCTTCCCCACTACCCCCTGCCCCAACGCCACCCTCCCCCCTGCATTTCCCATACTCCTTTCCATTACTGGCACTACTGGTTGCAAGCTGAAATTAGCTTATCAGCTAACCACTTGGAGCAGAGTTAGCTCTTTTGAGAAGAGTATTTGGTGAATCTGGAAGGGTTGCAAGTGGGCAGGGCATGGGGAGGAGGTGTGAATTTTTCACAGGTCAGACTGAAACAGTCTAAAAAAGTGAATATGTTACTGTATTATTTCATCAGGTGATTAACCTCGACTACCGTGTTGTCAGTTGGGCTAGATTTTACTCTACATTTCCGTAGCTTGTGATTCCTAGCGACATTCAACAGCCGAGAAAGTAATTGAATTACCTTCATATGCTAACCTTTGCTATTTGTAAACCGTATCTAAACATACACAACAACGTACACACATTATGTAATATGCCATTTGGGGGTGTCGGGTGAGGATAATGTTAGGATAAAAACAAAAGAGTATTTTCATTGATTCTGTTATTTTGTCCCTTCTCATCAGCCGACTCACTATCTGGGTCACTTGGTGGGTCATGAGTCCGAGGGCAGTCTTCTATCTGAATTGAAAGCCAAGGGGTGGGTCAACACCCTCTGTGGTGGTGCAAAGCTTGGCGCAAAGGGGTTTTCCTTCTTCATCATCAATGTCGATCTCAGCGAAGAAGGATTGAGTGAGTAAAGCACGGAAACGTTCGCCCGTGCTCTCAGAAGAACGCACTTGGGTCTTTTGGTACAGACAGACTTACATTGGATCTGTTTAGCCTATGTGCCATCCTAACATATGCTCTGTCCATACACGTATAGATACATTCCAGTGAGACACTTTTGCCTTTTAAAAGGTACCGTATTTCCAGTTGGAGAAACAATGGTACATACTTGGTCTGTCCAAAGTGCAATGTACACTGTTAACGAATTAGTCCAGTCTAGGTGTGCCGTTGCTATGCAACAGTGAAGTCATGACGGTCATTGAGTGGATTTTTGCCACATTAACGTATGTCATATAAACAGTGTTACATGTCATTTACTTCCATCATAGCTCTAAGTAATCTCTAAGTAATTCTCTGAATATACAACACACAATATTTTAAGGCAGTGTTCATCCACAAATTATGGTTGAGTAGTAATTCAAAAAAATGAGCCTCCGTTGACTTCCTTAAATTAAACTACAGCTAATGGTAATGAGCGATTTCAGGCTTCCGATAACTTTGTAACATCGTTCTGCATTTTTTTCAATTCTGGAACTTTAAAACTGCAACCTACTACTACAAATAGTTTGCAGAATGCCACTGAAGTCCACAAAACTTGCTGCAAATATGATCAAATCTGGCACTGTTGTCCAAGGTTGGCAATTAAAAGAGAAATATATTTCAGTTACAATTTGTGGAAGTAAACAGGTAATAATAATGAGCAGCCAACTGGTTGAAACCATTGAGATCCCTTAAATTAAGATTCAGTGTATCCTATAATTTGTGAGTAGTACATCCTGATACTTTAATAGTGGGAAAGACAACTCAACAACTCAAAATTCAGTTTTAAGAAGGGAACTTGTTTTTTGCTCTTCTCCAACCACAGACCATGTTGATGACATCATTTGCCATATGTTCCAGTATCTGAATATGTTGAGGGAGAAGGGTCCACAGCAATGGGTCCACGAGGAATGCAGAGACCTGGATGCAATGAAGTTCCGCTTCAAAGATAAAGAGCAGCCTACAGGTTACGTCACGAAACTGTGTCACCAGCTTCACGTGAGTAGAAAAGACGTCGTTCCGCTTTGTAGAGATTTATCACCATCACTTGCGAGCTCTCCCTGTTTCCTGTTTGCTTCGATTTGATAATATGTCAAATTTTTTAAGATCTGTTGGAGATAAGAATTGAATAATGGAGTGGATATAGGGAGGTAAACTAGCGATAGTAATCCTTGATAATCAAGTGAGATTTCAGTTTGCGTCTTGAAGGATATTTGTATAGCTTTGGCATCTATACGTCGTTGTTTAAATTATTCCAGATTGTTAATACTCTAGTGACACGTAGAGGTTTCGGCGATAGTCAGAGATGCGAGCAAAATCATCTGAGAAACATGTTTTTATACTTATATAAATATCTTCAATCATTAAACTTACAGAAATTATTATTATTTTTTTTTTATCATCAAATCAATGAATGAATGTACAAACAGCTTGATTGAATTTGACCTGAAGTATGAATAGATAAATAGAACTGGGTGGGGGTAGGGCAAGGTGGAGTTGTGTTGTGGATTACTTGTCTGTTAGAAGAGTCAGTGTACTTTCTGCAAACATATTAACCGATTCCTTTAACTAACTGTTTTTTTTTTTGCCTTTCGTCAGTATTACCCGATACGTGATGTTCTGTTCGCTCCCTACTGTATGGACGATTACAAACCAGAATTGATTGAGATGATCCTCTCTCTACTAATGCCAGAAAATGTCAGGTACGGATTATCTCTTCATTTTCAACTTTTATCCATGTTTTATGTCCCAGTTGCAACTTTGCAGCATATTTAAATAATGCAATGCAATACAAGTGATTTGACGAAGTATCGACCACCATTCTTACGTTTTCTTCGAGTTTAAAAAAAATAACTCACAAGGGAATAGCTAAATATTGGCTGTAAATAAACAGTGTCATCAGATATTTGAAGTTGATCCTGTTCATTAGGAAGGAAACATTAAACCGGCTTAACTTTCATGCCAATTTGAAAATGTTGAGTAGAAAAGGCAACAACCTGAACAATAATCATCCAACATAAAGGAGTGGAGGAAAGAATAAGGGGGGAGAAGGGTGGGGGGGGTGGTGAGGGGTGTGTGGAGTAACAACATGAATACTATTAAAAATGTGCCTTGAATTTTGTCTCCAGGGTGGCCTGCATTTCCAAATCATTTGAAGATCAGGTCGATCAGGTGGAGAAATGGTACGGCACAGAGTACAAAGAATACAAGATACCGACTGAAACCATCACAGTAAGTACTTCAGTTTCACCGACTGTCAGAATAACCTGTCTGGGATGCATTGGTGAAAGGGGGTAGTAGGGGGGGGTTGGCAACCAACATGTTGTATTGGAGAGATTTAAAGTCTTCCAGGGGAGGAGTGTCCCTTTCCCTTTTGAGAAATTTTGGTAAATATGTAGAATGGTTAAAAGTAAAATCATGCTATATTTTAGCAACTTGGCAATATTTGGTGAAAAAGCTGACCACGTTTGAGATGGGGCGGCGGATCAACATCGAACCAAATGAAAGGTCACGTTGATTGTCTACAGAATTTAGTAGCTAGTTATAGTGCGACAGTGGGCCACAGGAAACCTCAGATACGCAACCAGAGATGTCGGGTAGAGTGATCCCCGGAACCTTCTCACTGTAATCTTCCTGAGTTAGGATCTCCCCAAAAATGGAGATTAGGCTTTCTAGGGTCTGATCCCTACTTTAGGGAGTGTTCACACTGGGAAGTGGATCCCCCTTTTGTTATCTGATCCCACCTTGTGTTTTCTAATGTGAACATGGCTTTAAATGTGTTATGCAGCAAAGCCTGCATTGACAACGTTATTTGAGCTGAGCAAGCGTAAAATCGTCCAAGCTTGATATGAAGCTGCAGCACGAATTGATGTTGGCAGAAACATTGTCACTCTTGGGTCTAAAATCTTTTACAGAGATGGAACTCTGTCAGCCTGAACCCAAACTTCCATCTACCAGGGAGGAACGAATTTATACCGACTAACTTTGAGATCAGCGAGAGGGACAAAGGTTTCACCTCCACTCCGGCCCTGATCTACGAATCGCCAATTTCGAAGCTATGGTTCAAACAGGACAATACATTCCAAATGCCAAAGGCCTGTATGTATTTTGAATTTGCAAGGTGAGTTAATATTAATCCGTTGCAAAAGAAAAAGGATGTGAAGCAAAAAAATTCTCGTAAACCAGAGAAACAAGTTTTTAATAGTCTCAGTATACTGTTTGGTTGTTACTATGGAGAGCCGTTTTAAGTTTAGATTATGCTTAGCTATGATATGGATGCATGCTAATACCCTTCCATGGTAAACTGTCTCCCGTGGACTTCACAGCTGGTCACTCGATTCCAGTACTTCCTTATGATCCTGAAACAATTTGACCTCAGTGATCCTCTGCAGGCCCCAAAAATGAGAGGGGAGTCCAGGTACAACAACCTGGGGCGCACAGTCCATGAAGAAGCCAGAAGGAAAGGGAGGGGGAGGGGGGAAAACATGGCTCTTGACGCACCAGTCCTCTGATGTGGCAAAGTCTGTATCTTTATCATGTGAATGTTACACTTGTCTCTTTGAAATCTCTCTCACAGATTTCTCTTCTTTTTCTTCTTTCATTGGTCCATCCCAGTCCTCTCGCATATCTCGATCCGGTCAGCTGCAATATGACCAAACTCTTTTCAATTCTTCTACGTGATTCCCTCAATGAATATGCATATGATGCAGAGCTTGCTGGGATATCATACAGTATAGACAGCACCATCTACGGTTTACAGGTAACGAACATCATCAGCATGACAGGTTGCCATAGTGACCATATCTTCAATGGTTAATTAAAGTAATAAGTAAACCACGAACAGACACACTGATTGGGCAATTTCTTAAACAAACTCAGTTAGCATTTTTTATTCCGATTCATTGCTTTCAAGAACGATCTGAATATTTTGGGTAATTTTGCGATGATTAATTGAAGTGAAAAACTTTGATGAAATGAATTTGCAAAGGAGTATTTGGAGTTAGAGTAAAGGTATCACTCCCAGAAACAAGAAACCTAAGTGTAAATCCTCTCCATGTTTTTGGGATGTAGTCATAAGAAAGGTATGATGTAACTAAGGCTGTCTGCCATAACTTAAGTACTTCCTTTCCCGAACTCCAAAGAACTGGTGTCAAAGAAGCAGGGCCATATCTTGACTCCCACCTCATCTAAACTCATCTTTAATTTTGCCTCTTCTCTAGGTGTCCATTGGAGGTTATAGTGACAAAGAACCAATACTACTCCGAAAAATAATGGAGAAGTTAACAAAATTCCAAATCGATGAAACACGGTTCCAAGTTATCAAGGAAACGGTGAGTATTTTTATTTATTTTTAATTTTCCTAATTTTTGGCCTCATTTTTTTTTATTTTTGACATTTCATCAAAATTTCTTTAGTCAGTAACTGACAGGTGACACTTGTTACACACATGGGGGCATGTAGTGTCCTTGAGCTTCTTTTATTAGTTAGGTAAACTAAGGGAAGCCATTCACGACATTCCATCTGTCATTATTATTGCTTACCTTTTATTATTTCTCCATCGATATACACATTAATCCGACAGAGTAAATAAATTTCTTAATGTCTTTTTGAAAATGAAATTAACTAATAGGTATATGCTGCCCCTCTTTGAATAATTGATTATTCATTACACTTTATTACAATTTCCCATGCTGTGTAGATTTTTCACTAGGAGATCCTGAAGTTTTCATAAATTAAACAAAGCCTCTCAACCCTCCGAGCATTTGATTATCTTCTACTTCAAGGGGCAAAAAGTAGTTGGAAATTACACCAATTTCCTCAGCAGGTGTTTTTCCAATTATTGGCTGGTGAGAAGTTACCGCTACATGTTCTTCACTACTAAATAATATCGATTCCATGATACGTAACACCAAAATTGTTTGCATCAATTTAGAAAGCGGAAAAATTTCATGAAAATTTATTACCGATCTTTGCTGGAATATGAGTCTCCACCTATATTTCAAACTTTAAGATATCCAATGGAAGTTTTACGATTAAAATGCCATTGATAAAATGTAAACTAATTTTGAATAATTTCTTGATAAGTCAATCTTAAAACTCCTGATGTTAGCATAGTCTGCTTTTAATTTTCCTCATTAGTACACGAGAATGTTGCAAAATTTTGTCGCCGAGCAGCCACACCAGCATGCAGTTTACTTCACCTCTGTCATCATTTCGGAACAAGCCTGGACGAAGGACGAACTCGCTGATGCAATGGAAGGCAAGTTGCTTTTAGCGGTGCAAATTAAGGAGATTTGAATATCCATAGGTCTTTAATTTAATTGTTGAAAGATAGGAGCATACCAGACTTATGCTAACTTATGATAAAGATGTCATCAATAAACATCTCTATCTTGTTGTCTCGAGGGGTCACGGTACGAGTGTTTTACCCGAAGCATTTATATTGTCTGGAAGTGCTTAACTCGAGGTAGTGTTTTGAAGTTAAAGCCCCAACAAAGAAGGTAGATTGTATTATAATGCTATTAGAAACCAGATTGACTTTGATTATTGCTGTGAGCCCTTGTGACATGAATCACAGTGTAAGAATGAAAAGGAAATCAATTTTACCTGGTTACCATGGAAACATGCATTGACTACTTACCATACTGGTAAAGTGGATCCATTTATGCCTACACGATACATGATTGCACATGGCATAATGGCATGTTAACTTGTTACTTTATCGGAAAAACCAAACCATGAGGTCAGACTGATGTAGCAACTGTCATTCCCGCACTGCTAAGAAAAAGATTTATTCTTCGACAGAGAATTCAGTTATTTCATCTTTCTTCACTGACAAAAGCTTGAGCAAATCTAAAAAAAATGGTTATTACATCTAGCCACTAGCTTTCAAATTTGTAATGTCTCCCTTAAATTCATTTCTTTCTTTATTCTCGCTGATTGAGGTGGTAAATTTGTAAATATTGTGACGTCTAGGAAGCATTTTTTTATATAGCGAGGTGTGCATGATGTAATGGTTCTCCTTTTTAGTTTTTCATTATTTGAGGAGCTACCATCATGCTCAATATATCTTACTATATCTGTGTCTTTTTCCTTTTCATCTTTAGTTATTCACTGCTTTTCGACACAGTTTTTGGTATTGAAACAATGACAGGTTGAAAAGTTGTGCAATAACTATTTTTGTTTCTGTTATTGTTCTCAGAGGTGACAATATCAAGAATGATCGACTTTATACCACAGCTATTCTCCAAGCTCCATGTTGAAGCTCTGTTGCATGGCAACCTTACCAAAGAGGTAGGTCAGAGGTTATAATTGTCAAATAGGTCATTGGTCTTGCCTTTTAGATATCCTTTTTCCTTCCCTCAAGTGTTTCCAGATAAAAATCTGAGAGTCATTGTCAAGTTCACTTAATCATGTTTGCCTTTAATAATTGTGTGTATTAATACTTATGTTTTTCTGATTATCCTTATTAGATGATTTAACTATAGCTTATTTAGCCATATTATAATTGATGTCAAATTTTGGCATGGTTAAAAATCCAGAAGAAATCTCCTGGAGGCTTTGCTACCAAGAATTAAGGTGCAGAGAATCCAGAGATATATTTTTTTCCATTTAACAGAAAGCTCTCCAAACTCTGGAAATGGTCGAAAGTATTCTTAAAGAAAATTCCAAGACGAAACCGTTATTGCCGAGCCAAAGAATGAGACACAGAGAGATTCAGCTACCAGATGGTGAGAATATTACTTAATCATTAAACCAAAGAACAGAAAACTGATGGAGAAATTATGAATAATATGAAAAATATGAAGAACAATGTAATTTTTGGCTAGAGCAGGTTTGGAATTAGTGATTGCAGGATAAGTCCAATGCTATATCAACTGAGCTATCCAGTGCTTGGTTAGTGGCCATCTCTGTATGACCATATGTTCCTGAAGGGTGTTGGTCAGAAGACATAATATTGTGTATAACATGAAACTCAGGGATCACACCCCACTTTCATTCGATATTTGATAATAGGGAAGGAATTCCAAGAGATATACAGCTCTTTGTGTTTACGAATACATAAACAATGAAATATTTGGCTGCAAAGTTGTAAGAACAAAGTTTTGAAATTCAAATCATTAATAACAATTCTAGCTATACATCAGCTGCATATTCATGAATTAATCAAGGAAGACAGCATTGGTCATTGATGTGCATCCCTCTTACATCCAGACCCAAATCATCTTTTTTTTTTCATTTTGACAATTGTGTGATGTTTTGCTTGTTTTTGGTGATCACTGTTCAAGTACAGCTTGTGTGCTCCTAAGGATTAAGGTACAGAAATATTGATTGTGCCAGAAGTGTCTGATTTGTGTTTCACTTTTAAATCGATACAAAATCGTTGCTTTCTGCTGGATTAATTCAAGTGGTTATTGTCACAGTGTTTGGTTCAACACTACTGAAGATTTATTCTATCTCCCTGGAAAGGGGTAATCAGTTTTTTATCCTATGCAATGGTCATATATATTGAAGTAGGCTAGGCCTTGGCCATATCTCATATGAAAGTGTGGTAGGAAAAGGCAATTTTGTAAATGTTTATTGTTTCTTCTCTTTTCATTTTATTTTTTGCTTGAGACATGAACCTACTATTTTGATACTAAGAAAGTAAATTAGATATATAGTTACATAGTGAAAGATGATCAGTGGTGAACACAGCTGTTTTAT
This sequence comes from Apostichopus californicus, assembly GCA_020650975.1. Lineage (NCBI taxonomy): Eukaryota > Metazoa > Echinodermata > Holothuroidea > Aspidochirotida > Stichopodidae > Apostichopus > Apostichopus californicus. Next base: position 13,625 of record JAIPMN010029690.1, read on the forward strand.
TGTCTGATTATGAAATATTTTACAATTACCGAGTCTCTCCGCTTCATTCTCTCTTTAAGGTTGTTACTATGTGTATCAACGACACAATGAAGTACACAATGTATCAGGCATTGAGGCCTACTTTCAGACTACTCTTCAGTCCACGAGGAACAATATGCTATTGGAACTCTTCTGCCAAATTATATCCGAGCCTTGCTTTGACATGCTCAGGACGAAGGAACAACTTGGTAAGACCTCTTGGAAAAGATTCTAAGCCACATCCAGATATATTTATTAAAATAATAACAAATTGCTGTTTGTTTGCTCAAATCTTGAGCCTTGCTTTGATGACATGCTCAGGTTAAAGGAACACCTTGGTCAAAAAGACCACTTGGAGTGGTTCTATGCCACATTGAGCTATATTTAAAGGGGAAAAAATATATAATTGCCATCTGCCTTATAAAAATTGAGTAGATAAATCATCATGCTCAGGATGAAAGCATTGCTTAAAATAAGGTCAGTGTGAAAGCTGTGGCCGCCATTTTGGAATCCAGTTTTGATTTCATAATGTTATTGACTAGTGTAGTCTTATGAAGACAGACATTTCTTATAAGCTACTTTCAGAAGATAGACCAGTTCAACGAAGTTGTCACTTCTGTCAGTACTGATGCAGTGTCCCACTCTTCAACCAAGGAAATATAGCAATCATAGTCTTTGGTTATTTCATCTGTCTTCGACGGGAAACCCTAAATTTTTACATGAGGAGTTTCAAGCAAATGCTTCCTTTCTCATTGCACAGGTTACATTGTTTTCAGTGGGGTCAGAAGGTCAAATGGAGTTCAAGGGTTACGGTTCGTGATCCAGTCGGACAAACCACCACAGTATCTCGATCATCGCATCGAGGCTTTCTTGGTGTCGATGAAGGTGAGTACTCTAAGGAAAGGGGTTTTTGCTCCTTCCATCAGCTCAGTGGCGGAGCTAGGGGTATTGGTCAGGGGGCGAGAATGGTCTGTAGGGGCGCTTTCGACACTATCTAAGCGGAGCGCCACCACAGGTTGGCGCGTAGCGTACAGATTTTTTTTGAGTAAAGATACTTCCTAGATCGCCGGAAATGACCCTTTCCAGGCCTTGCTAATTTGCAGATAATGTGACAAATGTCAATAGGTAGATGAGAGCGCAATAAAAAAGTCAATAATCGCGAATAAGTAAAAAGCTGAAAAGGGCGTCAGCAGTCCATTTGAGTCCGTCAGGGGGGGGCGGGGCGTCCGCCCCCCTGACTGTATGGACGCTCCGCCACTGCATCAGCTAGTATTAACTTGTTAAAGTTCATATTTATAAAAAAGAGTAAAAGAAAAGAGAGTCGTTAAAAAAGCATTCACATTGCTATAGAACAATCTGTTTGTAACTGTTTACTTGTTTACTGTTTACTTGTTTACTCTTAGAATCACATTAACGAGATGGCAGATGACGACTATCAGAAACACGTCGCAGCTCTGGCAATGAAGAGATCCGAGAAACCCAAGAGGTTAGCTAGCGAAGCTATCAGACATTGGACAGAGATCTCGTCGAGGCAATACAATTTTGAGAGAGGTATGTGAAAGAATTGTCTCCTCGGGAAGAAATTCTCTTGAGTCCCTGAACCAACAATTGGTACTATACCCAGTTCAAACACAAAACACAAAAGAGATTCATTTGTACATTGTCACTTTTCTTTGAAAGTTAATAGCAAAGTTATATATTTGACGGTGCAGTGAATTTAGCGCGATGTTTTGACGTATTTGGTGTCCCCGTCATTAGCACAGGACTGCCTAGGTTAACCTTGGTTTCAGTAAAACTAATTTTGAAAGGTGTAACTACTCTTCAGTGAAGTAGCTTTTTGTAGCTTTTACCATTTTTTGTGTGTATTATATTGCTTAAAAGGCACTAGCCTTTTAATTAAAGGTACTTCTACTGCATGCACAGTGTAACAAAAGTACCAAATCGTCCAAATTTCCCCCTTGCATGATAGATAAGCTGGTGTAATGATTTGAATTTCACTATGCATGGTTTTAAACATTCCTAAAACTTTCCACAGTATGTTTGACTTGTCTACATTACGAGACCCTCTGAAATAAAAGTAATACAAAAACCATTAGCAAACTGCTTATCCACTAAAGAGCCTGTGTAATAGAATGTGTAAAAGTAAGTTGACCTGACGTTTCGATCCCAGCAGGATCTTCTTCAGAGGCTGAATGACAAGTTACAGAAACTACAAGGGACAAATTATTATTTTTTTTATTTTGACTTAACCATTGTGTGAAAATTTGACCGTCTTAAACCATTTTGGGTGTCACACATTAAAAGATACGTGCAGCCAACTGGCACCAAAGCTATTCCATGGTTTTCAAACTCATGTCACATTCTAAATTGTCGAAGGTCACGATGAAGATTTTATCTTCTTTACTTCAGATGAGATCGAGGTGGAGAATCTCAAGAGCATTACTAAAGGTGATCTGATGGACTTCTACGAAAAGTTACTGGACGCGTCTTCCCCCGGTAGGCATAAAATAGCTGTCTACGTGCAGCCGCCGATGCAAGCTAGAGATGGGTTGAAGGGAGCGTCAGATCAGCCTGACATAGCTGTCAAAGAAGAAAACAACTTGATAGAATCCCCACAATTAAAGGAGGTAAGATATGTACTAATTAACATAATTTAATAATGTATAATTGATGTAATTTTGAGTAGAATGTACCTCGAGATTCAGGCAGCTTTAGCAGCACATATCTTTTCGTATGAAGGGATCATCTTGAGGCAGAAGTGTGACTACTGTTTTAGGAAATCTGACTCCAGACATATATCCACATTTATCAAAGTCTACGTCTGT
>JAIPMN010029692.1:1355-15494 GCA_020650975.1 Apostichopus californicus
CCCACCCCCCCCCCCCCCCAGCAGAACTATTTGTATATCTCTGTAATTCCGGTGGTCAGAAAAGCCCATATTTTTTTCTGTCTTGTAGAGATAGGCCCTACATTTGGAATTACTTTATCAATGAACTAATCGATAAAATCACCAGCAAATAAAAATGAACGAACAAAGACAACTTGTATAAGTAAAGAGCTAGTAAAAACACAATGGCATTTGTTTTAAAGTGTTCCCTTTATTGTTTTCTGGTTTCTGTTCCATTGTCGAGATAGATACATCTCCATAGTATTACTTTATTATTCTTTCTCCATATTTCCATCAAGGTTTCACGTCTATCTCTGTACGATAGTATAACTGCGGGTTAAAGGCCTTTTACTTGTGCTTTGGATTTTAGACTTTTTGCTTCAGTACAAATTTACAGGAAAGTACAGGAAAACTTAAACTGCCAGAAAGACACATCATAACTTCCAAAGTGTTTTTTTTGGGTGTATAAATATTATAATGTATGATAAAATATTTGGACATTTTCATACTAAGTACGGGAATGCTTTGTTTGACACTTTGAGAGTAAGGTCACCTATAGGAAGGTGCTGGGAGCAGGAAGAGGGTGGGGAGTAGGGTGGGGGAAGTAAGAGGATGGGCGTGATGGTGAAGGGCTGGAATCAGCACCCAGGGGATAACTATACTGTATGCTATAGCCATAGTTACCATTTATCAGCTTATGTCATTTTATATAATATGAACCCAATGATCACACCACCCCCACCCCCACTCCCTCCCTCCCCACCCAGACCGGCTCACTGTCTTATTCAAGAGTACTGAATTCTTTATAAGTATCTTTGTAAATCAGAAATATATCAGCCATTTGCAGAAAGGAAACAAAAACCGTTAGTCTCATTAAAGATATGATGGTAAGTAAACATTGCACCATGTTTCTCAACTAAAAATATGAGTACTTTAAAGAAGAAGAAGACAAAACTAGGAATCTAAAACAGAACACTGTTAAACTTTTAATCCTGTCCACTTTCATCATCAGAGGGTATTCATTTTGTTTTGTTTCATATAATTAGAAAATGCAAGCAAATGGTAGAGCACTCATCTAGACAATGTGTGCCAAAATGTAAGTTAAAGTGGTATACGGAAGGCAAGATGCAGAGTTTACATTCCCATGACTATTACATGGAGCGAGGCTCTACACAGAGTCTTAATAGGGCTGAAGGTGAAAAAAATCGTTACTGATGCAGAAACTTGTTCTAGTCCTACATATCTTCTTTGCCCCTGACTCAGCAAACTTTTAGGAACACCATTTTGTTTTGGACTGCCACCAATTATAAAGTCTAGATTGTAGAGCTGTTCCTCAAATGCACACTCTCCCAAATAGTACACGCTTTATTTTCTACCTCTTTTTGACCATGTCCCCCCCCCCCGCCCCCCATATTGCTTCAAATCATATTCATAGTCTTTTAAAGTTGTTCAAATTTTCCATGTCACAAATTTAAAAATTGATCACTTTACTGGGACCATTTGTTCTATTCCATTTGTTTCATAAGACCAGATTTATTATTGCTTTAAAAATGTAGCTTCTCAATCTCTGCTCTTTGCTAGTGTTTGACACATCACTGGTGTGATACTGCTGACACCAATGATACCATAAATCTGTGCCACTGCTGACACCAATGTTACCACGAAACATTACCTTTACGTTACACAACAGCAGGCAGAGAGTGAAGATTTTGCTGCTGAATCAATGAATAAATGAACATGCATAGTTTTAGAATCGCCTTCATAATTCATTTCAACAAAACCCCAATTCTACGGAGGATTATTTCCGAATATGCTTTCAAAAACGTGTAAGACGTGTTCAAACAATGAACCTGAATTGATCGCCATCATCAAAGAAACATTTTCTGCCTCTCTAAAGGAAACAGGAAGATTTAAATCAACATCAGTACAGCTTGTTGGTGGCGGGGGGGGGGGGGGGGAAGGGCCCTTGCTCAATGAACCCACTACTGCTACACCGCTGCATATGTAGATAAAGATACATCAGCATCCATACACCAAAATGGTGCACATTCCACAGAACCATGATACATTACTTAAAAGGTTTCTCAAAGTTCTTTTCATTAATCTGTGTGTGTGTCTGTGTATTTGGAAGTAATTTACTACTTAAGAATTCCATCTAAAAACTGATCAACAATAGTGTTCTTTCCTTTCCTTTTTCTTTATCTTACAAACAATGGGGTTCATATGGCAGTGCTAAAATATGATGCATACTTTGGGAGACTTATGTGACCGTTGTGCATTCTTTGGCCAAAAACGCAACAAAAAATTCCCAACCACCTCTGTGATGGCATTAATGTTTACATGAATTCTACACATTTTTCTCACAAGTTATCTTAATTTGAGAGGAAGGTCATTCCACACTGTAGATTATCTGTTCAGACAGCCACTGAGAAGTAAACAGGAGAATGTCGAAACTAGTCTATATCTATGTCAGCCTAGTTCATATATATTCAACAATGGCTAACCCCTCCCCCCTTTGCCCCCACCCCCCTCCCCCACTTATTTTCCCCACACAACCCCAATCATCAAATATTGTTTTGTTCAGCTTTGTGTTGAGTGTTTCTAACCCTGGCAATCCCTATTGAACCCCATTCTGTGACCTTGTGGAGTATATCAAAGATACATCCTTCCCCTGCCAAAAGTGATCCTGGTCATACCTCCACGCAACCCCCCTTACTATCCATCACGCCTGCAGCCTGGAATTCAGAGTTGGGCACCAACAGAGGGGGGCACAATATTCCGATCCTGTAACTTATGAAGTTACTGTACACATGATGGTGGTGAGAGTAAGGAACACTCCAGTCTGCATGAGGGAGGGGGATTTGGGGATGGCACAGCCTCCTTGTGCCCTGACCTGTACTTCATACAGGATGAAAGGTACCAAACTTGTGGAGTACATGACATTACCCCCCCCCCTCCTTTTTTTTGTTGAGACAATGAGATCACAATATCAACCAAACAGATGATGGAAGGATTTAAATTTGGTACTGTCATTAAATAGAGAAATGACTTTAGAAAAAGACAGGATTTGCTTTTCAGCTAGTTTTTTTTCCTTCTCTTTAAAGTGTTGTAAACTCTACTTTTTTATTTTCTCCCTTTTCTTTTTTTTTACTTCGGTTTCCAGAGATAAAACATCTTCCGGGGTAAAAGAAAACAGAACCCAACTTGACCTGCTGGCCACCACGTTGAATAAATAACACTTTGTTTTGTGCAAGGCTAAAGGAAGGTTTTTTTTTGTGTTTTTAAATATTTATATTTAATTTATCACAGTTGTTGTTGTTAAAAAGTTTCTCGACCTTGACGAAGTCCAGGCCGTCGGTTTTCTCCTCCTCCCGTCGTCGCCGCCTCTCAGATCTCTCCGAAGACTGCTATCTAAACAGACCAAGGTTAACCGAGGTAGCAGATCTACGCATGACTGCACCATCTTGGCATATTGCTTTCAAAATGTCCGAGAAAGATTCCGTGTAGCTTTGCATACTTCACAAACTATATTAAGATCACCTGTTTATTAATCCCCATAAGTTGTCATAAGTGCTGACTTAAACTGGCTCAAATGGAGTTTGTATATAAGGCTTCGTGTTTTTTTCGTCTTCTTCTTCTTAATCTAATTTCCGATCGAATCCACGTCGTCGCACGACGCTGCACCACCCTCCAGTCCTTATCTCATAAAGACGTCCGTATTTCTGAAGCTTGAGTTGTCCCTGAGGACAGAGAAAGAGAGAGAGAGGAGAAAGGAAAAATAGAAAAACTTCATTTGCTTGTCAAAGAGTAAATTACGAGAAAAAAAGATTTGTTCTAGAGAAATGAGTGACCATGGCGGATGATGTCAAACCTTTCACATTCCAAGTCAAAAAACCATTATTTTTTTATTTAAGGGGTAGGGTTGTTTATTTGATAGACTCTTTTCCTTTTTTTTCTGAGAAGAGAATGCCACAATTTGGAAGCATTTCTTCATCAGAGATAAACGTAAGCAAAAGGTTTCCTCAAAAACAAACTCTAATTTGGATAGACAGGTGAAGATCTGCTTTGAAGAACTGACGATGTTTGTACAATAAACCCCAGAATCTGGATTCCACAAGTTGCTTCGAAACATATCCTAGGCATGCCCAATAAACCACTGAAGAGTATTAAAATAAGTCTGGCATGAGGGATTACAGTAATGTTAACTGTGCCTCTCTATCTATAACTCGGACAGGTCGCCATCAACTGCTTCGTAAGACTGGTGGGTTCACCATGTTCCAGCTGATGCTGGTTAAAGTCTTTCTTTAACATTTTGTCTCTTTTCTTGTTTTGTTTTCTGATTAATCTTTTTTTTATTCTTTTTTTTTATATCTGAAAAATGTGAAAAATGCTGTAACTGCTGTCATACAATCTAGTTTATACTTAATACTGTATATACTCAACATTGAGTATGTTGTACTTACTTCATACTATCTGTGTGTGTTTTGTACTCCATTATCATATTTGGTGGTATATTGAGAACTCTTCTCATGTTTTCCTAATTAATATCTCTATTATTGAATTTACTTCATACAATCTGCTTTATACTTAATACTGTATGTACTCAATATTGAGTATGGTATACTTACTTCATACTATCTGTGTATGTTTTGTACTCCTTTTAGTATTTGGTGTTAAAGAGAGAACTCTTCTCAGATTTTTCTAATTTTTTAATTTTTTCTATTTTTTTATTTTTTTCTAATTTTTTTTTCTCTTTCTTTTCTTTCTTTCTAATTTTTTTTTCTATTTTTTTCTAATTTTTCTCTATTTGTTGAATTTACTTCATACAATCTAGTTTATACTTAATACTGTATGTACTCAATATTGAGTATGTTGTACTCACTTCATACTATCTGTGTGTGTTTTGTACTCCATTATCATATTTGGTGGTAGATTGAGAACTCTTCTCATGTTTTCCTAATTAATATCTCTATTTCTTGAATTTACTTCATACAATCTAGTTCATACTTAATACTGTATGTACTCAATATTGAGTATGTTGTACTCACTTCATACTATCTGTGTGTGTTTTGTACTCCATTATCATATTTGGTGGTAGATTGAGAACTCTTCTCATGTTTTCCTAATTAATATCTCTATTTCTTGAATTTACTTCATACAGTCTAGTTTATACTTAATACTGTATATACTCAATATTGAGTATGTTGTACTCACTTCATACTATCTGTGTGTGTTTTGTACTCCATTATCATATTTGGTGGTAGATTGAGAACTCTTCTCATGTTTTCCTAATTAATATCTCTATTTCTTGAATTTACTTCATACAATCTAGTTTATACTTAATACTGTATATATACTCAATATTGGGTATGTTGTACTTACTTCATACTATCTGTGTATGTTTTGTACTCCTTTTAGTATTTGGTGTTAAAAAGAGAACTCTTCTCAGATTTTTCTAATTTTTTTTACCTTTCTTTTCTTTCTTTTTTTCTAATTTTTTTTTTCTAATTTTTCTCTATTTGTTGAATTTACTTCATACGATCTAGTATATACTTAATACTGTATATACTCAATATTGAGTATGTTGTTCTTACTTCATACTATCTGTGTGTGTTTTGTACTCCATTATGGTATTTGGTGGTAGATTGAGAACTCTTCTCAGAGTGTCTCGTATTCTGTTGGTTATAAAGTGCTCGCTAGATGTTCTGTTCCAGATAGAAATGATGTCCTCCTGGAAAAAAGAGAAAAAATATTAAGAGTAATCAAAATACTTCAGATTATCGATGAACGACTGATCAGATCAGCTAAAAGATATAGTGAAGCTAACAACAACAACACAAACTCTGATATGGACAGAGGTTCTAATCATGGATTGTATGTCCTGGTAACAACACAGTGATTAAATTAGATTAACGGTATTCACTCGAAAGTGCCCATTTTCTTAAAGGTCGTCAGTATAGGCTCCAAATTATAGCACACAATAAAAGGCTAGAAGTTTTCAAAAAGTACTTTCCTGGAGGTCTTTACTCTCCAAATTGTCCTCAGACATTTTAAGGAATCACACAAGATGACTGCATGTCCCAGTGAGGAAAACTTCCTCAAACATTGTAATAAAAACAGTTTAAGAATTTTGACCAAAGGTGACCATATTTGAATATGTAGCATATTTGGCCATTTGGGGCCAATACAGCATACCTTTATGCATTAAATGTCTTTAATAGTTTTTTCTCAAAGGGCACGGACACTGTAATACTCATAAGCAACTTTACACATTGAACTCAAACTGAATGCTCTAACATACCAATTGAACAGAACCAAAATTATTATCATTATATTTAATTAGTTTATTAGTATTTAAATACTGACAAATAGAAACAGGAACAAAAAGGAATAAAAAAAAAATCGACTCGGTAAAAAATATGTGAGTTTTGGACATTAATAATGTAAATGATTAATTATATGTAAATTATATTGTATATTATTAATTATATGTAAATTATATTTTTGGTACGTTAATAAATTTGTTGACAGAGGAGATAATCTCTATTGTTTGGTATCAATTCAGCCTTGCTGCAGAGAATTTGCAGCTGCTGCAGTTTTTCCTATTAACACAGTGACTTAGTGAGTGTATTAGGGACAAACTTCACCTCTAAGAACTGTACCTATTACTAATGGTGGCTAAGAGTGTGGTTTCATTATAAACCAAGTAACACAGACATGAGCAAGCCAATGGACTAGCCAGCTTCTCTTGAGAGAATGGATGTGTTAATTGTCACCATTTTTTTTTCTTTGATATATCACGGAAGTGAGTCTTCCTTTTCATATCCTGATAACCTATCATAATTTATGATATGTTATCAGGATATGAAAAGGAAGGCTCACTTCTGTGATATATCGAGAAAAAAAAAGAAAAAAAATTCATAATACACCATTTCTAAGTGCATTCCATTATAAACTAAATCTAGCTGATACCTATTAAAGTAAAATATTAAAGTTGAATACAGAAAGGTAATTTTGATTCATGTAACTTCACTGAACCGAAAAAATAATAAATGGTACTCACAGCGAAGCGTATGGACACGACTGCACCACAGATCTCATCTCCGACCATAAACTGTTCCCCGAGCATGGCAAGAATGAGATTTTCCCAAAGCCTTGATGCAAGACCTTTTCTTAACCTAACGATCCATTTGCCTCCTTTTTTGTTAGCAGAATCCTGAAAGAGGGTAATTTTGCAATTTTCAATTTTTTTTTTTTCATTCAAATTACGGCTAGAAAAATAACAAAATTGTCAGAACTGGCGAGTGAACTGTCACCCTTCCCAAATATGATTCTTGGTGAGAAAAATCGAATAGAAAGGCCTCATGTAACTTTGATTCAGCATTTCACAATACCTTTACTACAGATGTGTTTCTTTTTTATGGTTTCAACTAAACCAACTAAACGTGGGGACTGATAGGAAACAAACGAAGCCTTATCCTTTGAGAAGATGTCATGGACAGTTAACGAAGCTTCACTACTGACTTAAGGAAAATAAGGAGTATTGCTAATGGGGACTGAATTATGGTTGTATCATAAAGAAGTGGAACACGAGTTAACTTTCAGTGGTAGTGTGAGTCCACATGTAAGGTACATTGTTATATGTCCTTGATCCTTGACAAATACTTTTGGTTGCCTTTGAGAGATTGTGCTGTAGTTTTCTTGTTACATAACAAATAGTTCCCTCAAATGAATGCCCTCAGTTTTGCATGCAGTACTGTCCTATGAAACTTTCAAATGGACTTATTAAAGTATGGCCACATTCTGGATGTTATAATCATGGCACCTGTGATTATGTGACCTGACAAATGCTACATTTCCACCCTTGCTTTGATACACAGAACACATTTTAGCCACAACCAAAGCCCCCCCCCTCTTCCCTTCCTTCCATTGCCTAGCCTACCCCATACAACCCTTCCCTGATAGCCCCTCCCTAGCCCTCCTCCTGACATCCCTCCTCCCCAGTTCACTCCTCCCTAGTTACCTCCCTGACTAAATCTTGCTGATGCTCATGCACATTTGGGTCTGGCAAAGATAACAAGCAGTTTACCTTTGGAACAGGACTGAAATTTTGATTAAAACTTAACATAATCTTAAAACCTCCACATCTAGAAAGTTGATCATTGCTTGAATTATAAAAATACTTTGGCAAAGCACATTCTCTGTCTGTTTTATCAAAGCCTTTGGTTACCCCCCTCTCCCCATCACCCCCCCTCTCACCCCACAGAGCATCAATTTACACATTCAACTGACCACAATAGAACTTACGAAGAAGTTTGATCAATTTATATGGTACTGTAAAAGTTAATTCCTACCTCCCACATGGGTTTAATGCCCAATTTGAATAGATGGTAGTCGCTACTACTTGTAAGGTCACACGGCCTGGCTAGATGACTGTATAGGGTCCAAAACTGCTCCACCTGCAGGGGGGTAAGAAAGGCGAGACAAAGTCACCCAAAAAGGCAAATTGGCAGCAATATATGAAAGAGCCTTTTATTTTTTACTTTTCATGGAGGAATCTGCATTTTAATACTGTATAAAGGCCATTAAACAAGTCCCCATATCTTGTGGGTTTGGTTTCTCGCTGCACACAGTAAACAAAACCACAACAGTTTGCATTTTGGCCGCACGGCGTAAATACAAAGGACTTTTCGTACTACTGTACTAATGTTTCGGCTTCAGTAATAACAAAAGACTGCGTCTAATTAACACTCCCCTACTATTTCTTGTAATTTCTTGAGAAGCACATATGAGGTTATACTTCACTTTTGCTCTTAGCAAGGCGTCCAAACGTCCTCACCTACATGTAAGAGGTTGCACTCGTTCGGTATAACCGATATCATAAGCAACTTTTCAAAGGGTTTTAATCTAGAATGATTATTAATGGCATAGTACGTTACAGTAAATAGCTTCAGAAAAAACCTGACAAATTTTTTAAGTGGGTAGCACGCTTGTCTACGTCAAACAACGAATGTCAGAAAAAACATTTTTGTCTGACTATTTTCTATTGTTAATTGTTAAAGATGCTTTGTAGCTAATACAGAAGATTAAACACCACAATGACATGTGCCAGGCAATTCAGTTACTCCAAAACAAAGTTTCCACTCATCCTGAGCACCTTTCTGCCTTCCCAGCAGCAAAATTTATTATAATTTACAGAGCCTCAAAAAAAATATACTCAGAAATCTTTGGGAGTTGATCATCATCTCCACAGTGAGACCTTTCAGGGATGCTAGGTTGTTTCCAAAGTTGTCTTTTTTCAACTGTTTTCCCTAACACCTTTCCCCATCCTCCTTACAAGAATTTTTGGCCATTTTTTTCGGTCACATTTACTGAGCTACTCTAACTGCCTCGATGCTCTGTCCCCTTCCCATCATGTGTGTTCATAATCAATGCAAATTTAAAAGGGTATCATGACAACCTAGGGTACCATGACAACCATGTGATCAAACTATAAGTGCCAATCTTGCCCAGTACAACAAAGCTCAGTTAAACAACATAACCTACAGTATGTCAGAGACATGACAAAGTTGTAAGATTTGAGGATGTTTTTTGCTGAATACTAAAAAAAAAAAAATCATAACACCATACTCTTGGATAGTATTTTCATAAATATGTTATCATATATTAACTGTTTAAAGTAATCCTGACACCTAGCCGATTTTAACTAGAATTAAGAAAAGACTTGTAAAATAGTCAATCTTTAATGGATTTTGAGGGGGAGGAAGTGCAGTTACTTTTGATGATTTCTAATGCATATTAGAGTGATTAGTACAATGTTGTTCATAGGTGTCAATAGACCTTTAAATTGATAACATTACAAGTCAAAGCTTCTGAAACAATAACAAAAAAGGCTACTGCTGTGATTCTGCCAATTTTCAAGTACAGTATGGCATGGCATACCGAAAGCTCTTCCCCTGGAAGAATGGCAAAAACAAATACATAAATATTTTTCAGCCTAACATTTAAGAATTTTCCAAATGAAGCTAAGTGATCTGTTGGCAAGTACTCACAGAAGCAAATGACCCGACAATTTTGATATTTTGCTCATAATTTGCTGACGATGTCTTGTTGCCTGGTGACCTCCGGGAAAACCACAGGGAATAGGGAAACTGAAGGGCATGCTCACCAGGTCCAACTTTGACGTCAGGCTATCAGCAAGAGAGGAAATAAAGAGAAAGAAGAAGATGAGGAGGAGGAGGAGGAGGGAGATGAAATTGTGTAAAACTCATCGATTTGAAAACAACTTTCATGAATAAAAAAAATAAAAATTCCAAATTTACTCAAGTCATCATTTAATTCCTCCTCATTAACCAGTTTATTTCACTGTTTCATCCAATACTGAAAACATGGTGTCCCTCAAAGTTAATCTACTATTGTTTGTTCCACTTGCAAAACCTTTTTAATTTTTTGTTTTGTTCTAGAACATTTTTTTGGTAGATTAAATGGTTACAGTTGCAGCTTATACAGTAATGAAAGTTTTGTCAATTGAAGATTTCTTTAAATGGGGATTTTCCTCACTTTCCCAGGCTACACTTCCAAATTCAAGGACTTTCAGGATCCAGAAAAGAGAAACTTTTCTTTTTCCCTACGCTTGCTGTGTTCCAGACCGTGTGGGAAGCATGGGTAACGTAATTGAGAAAATATGTCATGGATAAAGTTGTGTGACTTGTCACTGCATTTTAAGATCTAGTTGAGTCCATATCTGTTATATTCCGACTCGAGTTACTTCATCATCTTCTCTCCTGGTGGACACATGTACCACAAATCTGTTCGAATCTTTTGACAATTGGTAATCATCATTATGGCACAGTACAAAACTGCATGTCATTGAAAAGGGTCCTAGTTCCAAATGAAATGACTAATTAAGTTGTATCAATGGAATAGAACAAGCTGTGGTGGTGAAGTTTGAAACTGAGCTTCAATGTCACATTCCTCAAAATTGTCTTCGGTAGCAAAATTAAATCAAGAATACTGTATAATATGGGAGGGACTAACTAGTAAGTATTGTATGAAATTACAGTACAGGGATGCGCCCACGCTGGGTGGCACTGGGCGGCCCCGCCCAGCACTAAAAATTACTGCCCAGCACTGTCTTAAAAATCGTGAATCCCGCCCAGCACTATTTTCATCTAAAATCCCGACATTCCTAACAATATATTCAACATAAATTGGGCCTAGCCTATGCCAAAATCATACAGACTAATAATGCATCAGTTACGCATGCGAGAAACATTACTTACGGCTCTCAACCAGTCCCTTGTAAAATCTCTTTGAAACAAACTAATAACTTTTAACATGGTACCTAATATATTTCACTAAAAAAAAATTAAAAATGGAAATTTTTAGCAAAACTAGTGTATGTGCTTAAAAAGCTACACAAGTGCCAGCATTTGGCATCTGAGCACCTTCAAAAATCGAAAAATTTCTATCATCATATATCTACAGTATATCATAAAGGGGTACACCCCCTCCCCCTTAGACCCCTCCCCCAGGACGGCAATCAGTATACCCAGCACTCAGGAAATCCTGGGCACATCCCTGTAGTATCAAGTTTGTCCTCCTCACCCATTCAAATTTGGGACCTCCGTTTTCCTCCTCTTCTTCTTTGTCGTTTATTTTTGGCGTCTCAATTTGCTCTTTTACATCTGGTTCTGATTGCGATCTGAAAATGATGCGAAAACGAAGAGCAAATAAGATATTTTATCTCACAATGACACATAAGAATACATTTTTATGATATTCAAGCTGAATCTCATGTAATAACTCTAAAAGTCTTATATAAACTCCAGAATAAACCAAATGTTACATTTAAACCATTAAACCAAGTATAACACAATAGACACTATTGTAAATGAATGTTAAGAAAAAGAGGGTGGTTGGACCAATGCAGTTCTTAGACAATTTGCTGTGAATTTAAAAGGAAATATCTTGTCTTGTTTGACCCTCCAGAGCACAACTATTTGGGTACAGAGCTGAGGCACAAGTCAGATTTGAGCACAGACAGGCAGGCCTATATCTAATGTAGAAGGTTTGGATTTCCAGTGTACACTTTGAGGAATCCCTCAGATTTATTCAAATTTTCTTTAACTGTATTCCAGTATAGGAATTAATATTCTTGCGATCACATATAGAAAATTTTCCTGAATTCTTCCTTTAGTAAAGTAGTGCTAAGACCTACAATCTTAATTCTTATGCATTAAATGTTTTAACTACAGAGGGAATACTTTGGCCATTGAGAAGTAACCTCAACCTAAAAATGATGGGTTCTTGACTTGCTTGCATTTTTGAAAAATAATATCATATTCTGAATTCCCCTTTGTGAAATACAAGTTGCCATGGTTAACTGTATGTACTTAGGTGGCCCCTATGCTATGTATGTACATATTAACTAATAATACACCATAATGGTCCCTGGACTACAGTAGGCTAGGCTGCCAAGGGAGTATATGTGACAAGTGTTATTCTGCACAGATCTGCAATGTGGCAGGCAAATTACCACAATTTCAAGCTTAACCAATGCAATGATGGATACAACTCTCATGCTCATAGGTTATGTTTGACCAACTTGAAGTTGAACTAAGTCTAGGTTATATGACAGTATCCATTTGAGTTGACCTAGGCCTATACTGATAGTCTTATGTAGGCAACTGCATGGCTTACGACCAACATACTTACACTTCTGTTATAGTACTCATGTTGGACCCGTTTAATATATGTGGAGAATATGGAATACAAGAAAGACAGCAATGTGATATCAAAATGTTTAAGATAAAATAAAATCTCTAATACTGTTCACAAAAATGCAAAAAGGTTAACTATTTTTCAGCAGTTTCGCGTTGACTGCGGCCACCGAGTTCCTTTCGATTGTAAATAATTGTTACACCTTGAAGCGGTTCGGAGATAGCATATTATTAAATTTCTTGAAAAGACAGGAAAATATTTTGCAAAAAATACATGTTTTCAAATTAAATGGTAACTTTGATTTTAAAATAGGTTTAATAAACCACCTATTGTTTCATTCTTTTTATCTTTAGTAGTTGCATGAGTAAGCTTTCTATAGGTAGGTTTTATACAAAGAAAAGGATTCGGTGGTAGGCAAATAATTCTCATCCTCATCAATCCACTCCGTTCACATACTCTGTTAGGACGAGATTTGAAGAATATAGTAAAAAAAAACTAATATTCATAGTGGGGTCGCAACCACTTGTAGGGCCGTCAAGAGAGGTTTGGAGGGTTCACAAGAACATCAGAAGAAAAAAGATATTGCCGAAAGTCTGAAAATCCTGGACATAAATTATTTCAAAAATTGCAGAATATGACACCACCTTATCGTATTAAATGTCTCAAAGGAGATATGCCCCTCCCCATGAGACGTCTTCCCTGGCCACTGCATGGAGGATCGTTTCCATCACGAGCGGCACTAATTGGTCTTTGGAGCACTCATATATTTTCTTCATTTTGTTAAAATGATGAAACTTTGAGAGATTCAATTTGACGAACAGACATTATTGATCTACTACATCATGATGGGACCGGTGTGAGGGGTGGGGTTACACCCAGGCTGTTTAACATGCAATATTGCCACATGTTAGTCACGTGGTACAATCGCCCATGTAAAGTTTATTTTAGTTTCGAATCAATATATTGAAGTTATGGGGTGTCGGACTGGGGGAAGCCTAGTCTATATGGTTAGGGTGTGTTCCTTTGCTGCGGTGTGGGTGTTAGAAATCACACTATCGTGCATGCTTAAAATACCCTGACCTCAATTCGATATACCACTCAGAAAACAACTTGGAAGGGATTTCAAGAGAAAGTGTATTTAATTTATATTTATGTATAAGTATGATGGGTTGATGTGATGAGCTAGTCTAGTAGACGAGATATTCCAGCAAAGTTAATTGATGAGCGCGCCTTATGTTTAAACGGTGATTTGTCGAAGAATGAGAATATTGAAATACTACCTGGAAATCTTAGGGTTGGGCGATATTTGTTTTTTAACGTCACGATAAATAGTTCAAAAATTATCGCGATATTTCGATAATTTTTCCTTGTTGTTTTTAGTGTGTTCGCGAACACACT
>JAIPMN010029696.1:3641-19623 GCA_020650975.1 Apostichopus californicus
CAATACAACAAAGAGATCTTAGAGTAATGTTACCCAAACCAAACTTATTAAATAAACAGAACAACTATATGGGTGTTATACCATTATTCTTCCCCGTTCTTGCGTCTTTACGAATTGAACACAGTGAGTTTTGAAACAACGCGCTTTAAAGGGTTCAAAATTTTGACTTCAGTATATCGTAACCAATCTTGTCTCTTTTTACCGGAAGTTGACAACATATGAAATATAACAAACAGAATGTTCAGTTCTCATATTTTGTTGCCGATCGAAAATATATTACAAAGCTGTAATTCAATCGTAAAAGTATTCCTCGTAATATTATGTTATTTTCTTCATGTCGTGTTTCATGATGTTGTTCTTGGGTGGCATGGAGGGGATCAGATAGGTTGAGGAGAGTGCATAGAGAAGGCAAGGAGAGCCGGTTGCTGATAAGTAAATGAAGAAGTTGAAAAAACACTTCAAAATTCAGTTAATTATTACTGCTATTCTATGCTATGTATGAAAACAATCCACGGCACTGTTTCATTGCGAAAACACCTCTTAAGAAATTCATAAGCAATAACATATCCGAATGTAGTTCATGAATGTCATGTAACCGTTGCCGACCCCATTCCCCACATCGCCCTGCTCTGAAAAAACCTTGATCTTTACGACAATGTGTATGCAAACTGGAAACTCTCTGGTGCAAAGGTCTTCATCCGTATCAAGCTCAGTAACCAGTATTTTGACGGAAGTTGTCCTAATTGATCGTGTATCCTGCATCGTT
This sequence comes from Apostichopus californicus, assembly GCA_020650975.1. Lineage (NCBI taxonomy): Eukaryota > Metazoa > Echinodermata > Holothuroidea > Aspidochirotida > Stichopodidae > Apostichopus > Apostichopus californicus. The sequence continues at coordinate 4,408 of JAIPMN010029696.1, forward strand.
GATGTGCTCTTAGTGTTATATTTAATCAATTGTGATTTTTTTATCCTTTTTCCCCCTACGTTCTGCACCCCAGTGAACGGACAAATACATGAATTAATTGAAATTCGTATCATGATTAACATGATCAATTTTTACCTTTTTAATTTTAGCGGCCTGTTTATGAAATATAACTTAATTCTAACCAGAAAGAAATATTGCATTGTTTATTACCAACAATATTTCATTAATTGAAACATCTTCAATCCTTTAATCCATTTTTATGACATGATTGAATATAATTACTCGTAACCTTATACCTAAAGCATACAAGTGATATTGCCTCAATATTTCACAACTCGCATTCTGCGATTTAAAAGTATATTAACATTGATAATATTAATTTCCATCAATTCATATTTATTCGAAAATAAATTAGACTCAGTTTCCAAATTTTCAAACGTGAATGTACTTTCCATTCGCACAGTATTCGAATTGCATACTGTTATTTGGAAATTTGAGTTCAAGTCAACAATTATCTAAGTGATGGCACTGTGGTCAACATTTTCCAAAAGGTTGTCGTCATCATAAAAAAAATGGACATCCTCGTTAAAATAATAGCCTTCATCATCGAGATAGTTCTCTCCATCATCAAGAAAGTGGCAATCTTCATCAAGATAGCTGTCATCTTCGACAACATTTGCCCTTTTGGCGATCCATAATGCTTGAACAACGCCGCCAACAGCTATGAGAAATTGTATTTGATGAGGGAGATGTTATATTTTTAAATGTTGTAAACGCCAGTGGAGAAATAAATCGTGGTGGGTATACTAACGAAATGAAGTCAGCATACATTATGCAACTTTTTATGACTTGTGATTCGCACTACAATACTTCAAAACTCAAGACATCTTCAGCAGGGCTTGTCAATAGTTCATACCTCCGTTAGTCACTTTGTCAAATACAATTTTTTTCCATCTGAACTGTTAATTTACTTTAATATTTCTTGTTCCGATAGGGTAAGGATACGACCAAGCTGTATGTGGTGGCCATTTCAGTCATTGTTGTGAACATCCTGGTGGGATTCTTTGGTGTATTTTTTATGTTGTTGTCAGCACCAAATCCAACGATTGTAAACAACTTATCAAACGAAGTCGAAGCAGAAGATCCGATCGTCATTACTCGGGTAAGTACACGCTGAAGCGATAATGGTTGTCATATAGTTGCTACTTTTTTTGTGTGCATTAAGTCGTTCTTAAGTAACTAACATATCTAATGTTAAGTACTAAGAAGCAAAAGTGTTATTCCTTCAATACCTTTGCATACCACACGAGACTGAGAAAATGTTTAAAACTATTTTCACGTTTTCATCGCAGAAATACAAACAAAGTATATTCACGTAATGGACAAACATGGATTAAGGAACCTTTAAACTTGGATATTTCCACACTGGAAGACTAATTTTGTTAGTTGTAAATATCACAGTAATTATGATGATTCGATTTTAGTCATTTGATTCCGAAAAACTAATTCAACGCAACATTCTACAGATAGTTGTCAAATGGTGAATTTTATTCTTTGTAGAGTGTATCCTTCGAGATGGGTAATGGCGTGCAACATCACGAAGACATGACGGCCGAGGGTGACGTTCTCACCATTAAGAGTATCGGCGATGGTTTTGTGGCCATCTTTGATCATGGAAGGGTAAGCCCCTTTATGAAGAGCAATTTTACATTGGTCTTAAAATAACACGCTTCCCTTCCAACCTCCCGAAAGCAATAACTGAAGCTCGGATTGGGAGAATTGGCCAAGCCATACTTCAACATATTATAACAAAAGAGGCGAAATATTTGACAGCAGAACATGGTTAATTTCGTTATTTAATTATTTGTAAGCAAGGTCTCTAGGCCAACAACTGCCCTTAACCCCTCCCCCGGCCCTTAATTAAGAGACTGGTTTCAGTTTATGTCATCGGATTTATATGATGTCCGTCCTTTTTTTTCTTGTCCTGAGTGTCCTTAACCACCTTAATTTCCAACATTTTATTGACGATGTATTGCTGTTATACTTTTAAGCCATCTCTCAGATTGGTTTCATATCTTTACTACTAGCCAACCTTTATATTTGTATAGAGAATGTGGGAGAATGCGGTAGGAGTATATAGGGTGGGATTTTTTTCGGGGGGAGAGGCAGGGAGGACCCTGAGCGACATAATGAGTTTACTTCTTAGTGTGTTGAATGCGATTATTCGTACAGCATGCGCATGCTCAAACCTCTCCTTAGCGAATGGTAATTGAGGTTTTGTAAACCAGCCATATATAATAAGAGCGTTCCATTCTTCTGTACGTCTATAAAAGGCTATCATATTGTTTACTTAATCACCAATGGAAAAATGCATTTATGGTATTTATTCGTCACATATCTGATTGATGCTTGAATGACATTATAATGAATTATTTTACATTTCAGGAAATTGTGATGATTAAAAACCAGACTTCTTCGACCTGCTACTTCACACGCTTGCAGGAAATTCCCGACATGGGAATGGAAGATATGGATAACGTTCATCCCTTCTACTTTCAAGAAATACAACCCGGATCAGACCCGGTGAGTAAAACAACGTAGTAAAACAGAAAGAAAAGAACAGAAGCAAAACGTTATCAGAAATTTGAGACAAAATACGCTTACATCTTCAACCAATCACATCAAATTGAAATAAAAATTTCAATTCGACCAAGTGTGACGCGTATATCTATGAATGTGTTTAAACAATGTACTTAAATTCCTTATGTATTTTTCTGATGATTAATTCACAACGACATTTAACGTGTTCTCTATGTCTCCTGTAGTTGCCAGTTGATGAAACAGTTGACGTCATCGTCTTTCGCCAATCAGATCCTATCCCTGCGGATTACATCAAGTTGACTAACCGCCCCGCTGTGTCAAGTCAGTGTTCCAATGGCGATTCGTATTGGTTGACACCACAAGAGAGCGGATTGGCGAGACGAGGAGCGATAAGGATATCTATCAGAATCCGTTGTGTTCATATTAAAATAACAATTCAGTGGTGAGGTTGAATGTGATAGCGCACCTAAAACAACCACATATCTTTCGATTATATACAAATGTTGGTTAATATCTAGTTAATATGTAGTTATATCAGCATTTAAGATCAGTTAAGGTTAATTAGTCACATTAGCTATTTTAAATGAAAATTTATATTTCTTGTCACCTAACCAGCCAACATTTCTAAAACTTAAATTTCGACTCTCATAATATTAACACATATGATAATTCATACATCTTAAAACGGTGGTAACTAATAAGATGGAATATGATACATTTACTTAAGTTTTCTGATTTTATTTTCATATGAGAACATATGGGAACATGTACTCTGCTAAATGAAAGAGGTGTTGTTTTAAGTCATTAAAACTATTATCTTACGCTGTGAAATATAAAGAACAAAAGTATCAAAGAAAATGGTAAAAAGAATGTTTTAGTTTTACCATCTCTAACATACAATTTTCGATCGTGCACATCTTATATTCAGAAGGAGCACATTTTGAACTATACGTTCATCAACAATGAGTTATTGTAGTTCTTGCGTTTTTTGATTTTCAGAAAATTAATGTTCGCTCAATTTACCTTTAGAACATCAATCAATCACAAATATCACAAAAGACTCACAAATTTTTGCACTCGTGTACACTTTAACCACAATTTTATGGTAAGTTACGAATTTCGATATGCTTTAATTTTAAAAAGGTTTGTCCCAATTTTGAAATTTGTAAGATCTAATCAGTGATAATTTTGAGCGGGTGTAGGTCTAACATCAAATTGATAATAGTAAGAGGTGGTGGTGTCTACTTAAAATAATACATTTTAAAAAAAATTTCATTTATATTTGTTGTTATAGGCTACATGTCTTTCTTGAGTTTGCATTGAAGCTAAAGTTTTATCTAAAGAGACAATACAGCGGTGTAATCTGTGCACCTTGCGCACGTTTCCATTCACCCTTTGTAGTAAACTATGCTAACAATTCCAGTGTATACACAGGCCACATTTTCACACTTCACAATTCTAAATGTTATGACAGTGAAGAAGCCCCCACCAGAGAATTCCAAGCAGGTCCTGAGCCTGAGAAATGACCACGGCTCTGAGATTGGCAAACAAAAGTCATTTCAGAGTAATTCCCCCTTGTAACATATATATAATTGTGCTTGGAAATCACTAGGAGAGAATTATTAATATCCCTTGGGTCCTCAAGAGAGGCTTGCCCCTTGTCGGCTCTTGCTCTCCTGCAGGTCAATGGCAGTATACCTCACCTCCGTCAGAACGTAGCATTCTAATCTACATATGTCGTCACTCGGGTCAAGATCCTATCTTTGATTGCCCCACCGTGTCCATTACAGTTGCAGATAACACCCCCCCCATATGTGCAACCACCTCTGGTTGATTTACAAGGACAGAACAAGATCCCATACAGAGGCCACTGACGTAGAAAAGGCTCCCGAACTGCGTTGCATACGTTAGTTTCTTCCGTCTGCTTCCGTCTGATTCTATGTGTTCAAGCAGTGGTAGCCTATTCAAGGCAAGTGCCGGTTTCGCAGGCAAAAGGAGGATATATAAACAAAACAATCATAATAAAAACGAAAACAAAAAGAAGAAAATAAAACGACAAAACAACTCAGAAATTTGAGTCTTCAAACTTCTTTTGAATCGAATATAAATTGAGCTGCTGACGTTTTTGAAATTCGGTCACGATTATGTTAAAGAATTTTACATATTCTTGAATAATCAGCTTTGATGTGTTGCATCAAGGTGAAAAATTCCAAAAATATCAAATTCAGAAGTCGTTAAAGTGTCAGGTCCTGCTGTTCTCGTCTCCCAGCAAACTTCTCAACAACTTGTTTAATTCATATTTTGCCCAATGAAATACACGAATGATGAACCAACGTGTTCATGTATTTAGGGAAGTGTAGAAGGGACATCATATTCACCGCTTATCTATAATATCGTACAAAGATTCCGTCTCAATGGGACATACATTAGTTATATACGGGTCACCAATGTTGGTCACGATTGGAGTTTAAAAAAATCATATGTCTTGTGCATGTTTCTGACCTCTCGAGTAATCCTCCGGACACTTGATAAGTTTTCAATTAGACAATTATAAGTAACTTTGTGAGGAAAATGTATTTTGTATGAATGTTGAAGTTTAATCATAAGTAACCTTCAAGCCCTTCACCTACTCCCCCCATTGGCATACCCATTCACCCAGGCCACAACAGGGTAACAGTATAAACCACTCAATATTCTGCTCTTAGTATAACACGCACAAAGCAGGTTTTCTTGTTGATTTCCATAACCTCCCGCTCCAAGAACTGAAAATGGAAACCTGCAGTAGGACTTATGTTTGGTTCATTGAGCGTTAAGCCAGCCTGCATGCCTTTACCGAGGAGGGACTCATCGTACAAACTCAAAGACCTGTCTGAAAAGTTGAAAACATATTGTGTCCTTTGGGTTATATTTGTTTTGCACTCTTATAATTACTAGTCGCTTCGCGGTAGTTTTGTACCTCTGATAGAGTTACGCAGCCATGACATACCACTCAATATCCTACTTAAAGAATAACACAGTAAAACCGGGATTTGGTGTTTGATTTTCGTAGAGATTTATTCAGCCAAATCAAACAATAATACCCTTCTCGTATAAGAATTGAAGACGGAAACCTGTAATAACATTTATGATTCATTCAGGATTGATGCTTTAGCTAAAGTAGCCAAGTGAAAAACTCAATAGCCTACTCTACAAGAATTACACATAAGCAAGATTTTTGTCTGATTGTAGTAAGAGTTAAAGCAGCCACGTTAATCAACAATATCCAATTCCTATTATAAATATGTTACTTCTGCAAATACTTCTGCAAATAGCTTTGACTTCCTTCAAACACAAACTGGACACTTTTTTCATTCCTATAGCCTATCGAAGTATACTTTATTCTATTAATATTTGATTTTAGATTTTAGCAGGTCATGTTTTTCTGAAGAGCATCTATCTTCCAAAAATCCTAGCAGCAACAACAGCAAACTTGTCTCAAAACTCCTTAAATTGTTCTATAGTTTGCGAATTATGACTGATATCCAGTAGGAAAATGCCTTAAGAAATAATTAAGGAGATGTTTTGCCATCTTAAGTGTATTGGTATTCTGACTGGTATTCTTTACGTTGTTGTGTTAACGCACCCTATTCTACCCAACGTACATAAAAAACATAAAATTGCTCGTGACGAAAGTCGAACGTTACTTTTAGTAAGGCCTAGCTATGCTGAAACTGGTGGAAGAGACTACAATAATTGACTGAGATCAACAGCCGATCCAGACACAAGTTCGTGAACTCACTGCCAAACTAAGACCGTTTTACACAATTATTTCGCATTGAGATTGGTCATAGTAAACAATCTAACTAGACGAACTATTAGGTTTCAAAAACGCTGCCTGGTCACAACGAAACTACATCCAACCTGAAATAAATACGACGGAAAACACTGTACTTAAAAGTACACCTTTCTGCAAGATTGATCCAAGCTTTTCGTCTTGAGATATCGTGTTTACAAGGTGTACTCAATTTGACGCCTGGTGACCCAAATGACATTTGACCTCCCCACAAAACAGTAGGGTTCTTTTTCTCAATGTGGTACTCATATACATCAAATATTGGATTGGTTAAAGGTTCCCTTCTTGAGATATCATGTTTATATGCGAGGCGTCACACACACACGCACACATGTTTGGATTACATTCAGACCGAAGACCCCATTGTATTTTCCATTGTTCAAATCCACGTACCCTAACTTTAACAATACCCCATACAGTAGAAATCTTCCGAGGACGTGGTGATTCTTTAGAAATCATAACCGAGGACCTGAAATTCTTTGTTCAAGTCCTCGGTCAGATAGCAAAACAAACGCACGCATACACACACTCTCCGCCTGCATGAATGCATAGGTTACGATTATCATCGAAACCAAAAATTCGTCTACAATGGTTACCAGTATCGACTTAAGCGCTCCACGAAAAGAGGGAAGTAGGAGGGTTTCGCTCACGAAATATGAGATTGGTCCAAGTTTACTTCCTTGAAATATCGTGTTTACAAGGTTTTCACTCTTTGGCCCCTGCTGACCCCAAATGACCTTTGACCTCCCCACAATACAATGAAGTTCTTTTGGTCAATGTTGTTCTCATATACACCAAATATTAGATTGGTTCATGTTTTCCTTCTTGAGATATCGTGTTTACAAGCGAGGCGTCACACACACGCACACACACACTCTCCGCCTGTATGAATGCATAGGTTACGATAATCATCGAAACCAAAATTTAGTTTACAATGGTTACCAGTATCGACTTAAGCGCTCCACGAAAAGAGGGAAATAGGAGGGTTTCGCTCACGCCAAACATCCGATAAATAAAAAATAAAGTCCATCAATGCCAATGAATGAGAGTTTTAATTTGGGGAGGGGTTTCAGCCCTGACAGAGGGAGGGGCCCCTGGTTTAGGAACCCGGTGGCTAGAGGGCTTGTATGCAAACCCCTTAAACTTAGTAGTTTCCATTACCCATTTAAAGCTTCCAAATTTCGTGTGCTGCTTGTATTCCTCCCCATTCATTTCTTCAAAATGCTATCGCCTGTTTCACCAAAAATTTCTAGTTAACCTGCAGGAGCCGTGCCTTGCACGTCTCGAACAAGAATTTCATGACGACAATGCAAACAATGAGACATGGCCTTGGAGCTCTGTGAGGTAGCAGTAAATGTGCAAAATCATCAAGCTATTAATAAAACGTGTAAAATCTTCAAAAAATAATTGTAACTGGGATCCTGTCGTTTGTTAACCACTTACGTCAATGACACCTGTAACTATGATTTAAAAAGAAAAGTAATCTTCCCAGAAGGGATGAAAGGAGATGGGATGATAGTAAACGCCACCTACGCTTACAATTTCTTACCGTTTAGTCACGAACAACCCTTGGCACAATCGCCATTAATAAGAGTATATTTATGTCTCACATATATATCATTGAAAGCGTCATATCGACAAAAGGACGCGGTTTAAGCTACTTGACACCCTCAATGGTGTAGCGGATAACAGCTGTATTTAGTTACACAATGTTTTGAGTACCCGTGACCTATGGTTGCTCTTTTGCCTGACAATTGTAAGACTATTTTCCAGGGTCATTGCCGTGACGTAAATGGTATAAAGATACCAGGGTCGGATTCAAACATACAAGTTTGTTTATTTTTATATTATTTAGCCAGCGTCATCAAACCTTTAATAAATTCTTGAAAACTAATTGTAACATGGATCCGGTCCTTTGTTAATCACTTACGTCTGTGACACACGAAACTTTGATTTTAAGAGAAAAGTAAGCTTCCCAGAAAGGATAAAAGGAGCTGGCATGATGACTAGGACCCAATAAACTCCAGCTACACTAACAACTTCTTCGACTGAGATACAGTTGTGCCAAACACCCCTGCAAGTTATTTCATCGCTATGGCTCAAGAGATGCGCGGAAAAGATCTTTCCATGGTGATGGATTCACCTCCTGCTTATCAGGTAAGGAAATCACTCAAGCTTCTTTCTTATTTTCGTTGTTGTTTCAATTGCAAATAACTATTTCAAAGCTCATTCAAAATTTGATTTCAATCAATCACGCCAACTCACAGCCTGTTGTAGATATTTTTTATCACCATTCGGATGAACGTTAAACATAGCGAGTAATGAATTTATACTTTTCGATTTAAGAAACGTTTTCGTCGTCCAGACATCCGTGTCATTATCAGCACTCTGCAAATTCAAATCTGGAATAGTTACAAATTTACTCAATATTTTACATAAAACTTGACAAGTAAGTTAATGAATTGCATAAATTATGGATTTCCATGTCAGGTCAGTTTGTCGAATCCTTCATTCCTGTCATGTTAATGCTTTTAAACTCACGGCAACAGAAAGTCGGTATTTGCTATGCCGTTTGAATGTTTAATATTCGTTAAGAAAAAGTGTTAGTACTTTGCTTATGCCTAAATGTACCTCATTGTTCTTGTCATTAGTAGATCAGATTACATCATCTGATTGTGTCTTTCCGGGCGAATAGATTAAGCAAATAAGTGAGTAGTAACCTGCGAAACATCGTTAGTTAGTTGAGCGGCATGCGATTCATCAGAGCTGCAGGTCCTAAACTGATAGCGATCCCCCTTCATTTAGTCATGTTCTGTTGATAATAAAAACACTTTTTCTTATCAATAAAAAGAGTACTTTACAATACAACAAAGAGATCTTAGAGTAATTTTACCCAAACCAAACTTATTAAATAAACAGAACAACTATATGGGTGTTATACCATTATTCTTCCCCGTTCTTGCGTCCTTACGAATTTTAACACAGTGAGGTTTGAAACAATGCGCTCTTAAGGGTTCAAAATTTTGACTTCAGTATATCGTAACCAATCTTGTCTCTTTTTACCGGAAATTGACAACATATGAAATATAACAAACAGATTGTTGATTTCTCATATTTTGTTGCCGATCGAAAAATATATTACAAAGCTGTAATTTAATCGTAAAAGTATTCTTCGTAATATCATGTTATTTTCTTCATGTCGTGTTTTATGATGTTTTTCTAGAGTGGCATGGAGGGGATCAGATAGGTTGAGGAGAGTGCATAGAGAAGGCAAGGAGAGCCGGTTGCTGATAAGTAAATGAAGAAGTTGAAAAAACACTTCAAAATTCAGTTAATTATTACTGCTATTCTATTCTATGTATGAAAACAATCCACAGCACTGTTTCATTGCGAAAACACCTCTAAAGAAATTCATAAGCATTTACATATCCGAATGTAGTTCATGAATGTTATGTAACCGTTGCCGACCCCATTCCCCACATCGCCCTGCTCTGATAAAAAACCTTGATCTTTACGACAATGTGTATACAAACTGGAAACTCTCTGGTGCAAAGGTCTTCATCCGTATCAAGCTCAGTAACCAGTATTTTGACGGAAGTTGTCTTTATTGATTGTGTATCCTGCATCGTTGATGTGCTCTTAGTGTTATATTTAATCAATTGTGAATTTGTTATCCTTTTTTCCCCTACGTTCTGCACCCCAGTGAACGGACAAATACATGAATTAATTGAAATTCGTATCATGATTAACATGATCAATTTATACCTTTTTAATTTTAGCGGCCTGTTTATAAAATATAACTTAATTCTAACCAGAAAGAAATATTGCATTGTTTATTACCAACAATATTTCATTAATTGAAACATCTTCAATCCTTTATTCGATTTTTATGACATGATTGAATATTCGTAACCTTATACCTAAAGCATACAAGTGATATTGCCTCAATATTTCACAACTCGCATTCTGCGATTTGAAAGTATATTAACATCGATAATATTAATTTCCATCAATTCTTATTCATTCGAAAATAAACGTGAATATACCTTCCATTTGCACAGTATTCGAATTGCATACTGTTATTTGGAAATTTGAGTTCAAGTCAACAATTATCTAAGTGATGGCACTGTGGTCAACATTTTCCAAAAGGTTGTCGTCATCATAAAAAAAATGGACATCCTCGTTAAAATATTAGCCTTCATCATCGAGATAGTTCTCTCCATCATCAAGAAAGTGGCAATCTTCATCAAGATAGCTGTCATCTTCGACAACATTTGCCTATTTGGCGATCCATAATGCTTGAACAACGCCGCCAACAGCTATGAGAAATTGTATTTGATGAGGGAAATGTTATATTTTTAAATGTTGTAAACGACAGTGGAGAAATAAATCGTGGTGGGTATACTAACGAAATGAAGTCAGCATACATTATGCAACTTTCAATGACTTGTGATTCGCACTACAATACTTCAAAACTCAAGACATCTTCAGCAGGGCTTGTCAATAGTTCATACCTCCGTTAGTCACTTTGTGAAATACAATTTTTTTTTCCATCTGAACTGTTAATTTGCTTTAATATTTCTTGTTCCGATAGGGTAAGGATAGGACCAAGCTGTATGTGGTGGCCATTTCAGTCATTGTTGTGACCATCCTGGTGGGATTCTTTGGTGTATTTTTTATGTTGTTGTCAGCACCAGAACCAACGATCGTAAACAACTTATCAAACGAAGTCGAAGCGGAAGATCCGATCGTCATTACTCGGGTAAGTACAAACTGAAGCGATAATGGTTGTCATATAGTTGCTACTATTTTTGTGTGCATTAAGTCGTTCTTAAGTAACTAACAGATCTAATGTTAAGTACTAAGAAGCAAAAGCGTTATTCCTTCAATACCTTTGCATACCACACGAGACTGAGAAAATGTTTAAAACTGTTTTCACGTTTTCTTTGCAGAAGTACAAACAAATTATATTCACGTAATGGACAAACATGGATTAAGGAACTTTTAAACTTGGATATTTCCACACTGGAAGACTAATTTTGTTAGTTGTAAATGGCACAGTAATTATGATGATTCGATTTTAGTCATTTGATTCGTAATAACTAATTCAACGCAACATTCTACAGATAGTTGTCAAATGGTGAATGTTATTCTTTGTAGATTGTATCCTTCGAGATGGGTAATGGCGTGCAACATCACGAAGACATGACGGCCGAGGGTGACGTTCTCACCATTAAGAGTATCGGCGATGGTTTTGTGGCCATCTTTGATCACGGAAGGGTAAGCCCATTTATGAAGAGCAATTTTACATTGGTCTTAAAATAACACGCTTCCCTTCCAACCTCCCGAAAGCAATAACTGAAGCTCAGATGGGGAGATTGGCCAAGCCATACTTCAACATATTATAACAGAAGAGGCGAAAAATATGACAGCAGAACATGGTTAATTTCGTTATTTAATTATTTGCTAGCAAGGTCTCTAGGCCGGCAACTGCCCTTCACCCCTCCCCGACCCGAAATTAAGAGACTGGTTTCAGTTAATATCATCGGATTTATATGATGTCCGTCCTTTTTTCTTTTCCTGAGTGTCCTTAACCACCTTAATTTCCAACTTTTTATTGACGATGTATTGCTGTTATACTTATATCTCTTAGATTGTTTCATATCTTTACTACTAGCCAACCTTTATATTTGTAAAGAGAATATGGGAGAGTGGGGTTGGGGTATATAGGGTGGGATTTTTTTTTTTGGGGGGGGGGGGCAGGGAGGACGCTGAGCGACATAATGAGTTTACTTCTTAGTGTGTTGAAATGCGATTATTCGTACAGCATGCGCATGCTCAAACCTCTCCTTAGCGAATGGTAATTGAAGTTTTGTAAACCAGCCATATATAATAAGAGCGTTCCATTCTTCTGTACGTCTATAAAAGGCTATCATATTATTTACTTAATCACCAATAGAAAAATGCATTTATGGTATTTATTCGTCACATATCTGATTGATGCTTGAATGACATTATAATGAATTATTTGACATTTCAGGAAATTGTGATGATTAAAAACCAGACTTCTTCGACCTGCTACTTCACACGCTTGCAGGAAATTCCTGACATGGGAATGGAAGATATGGATAACGTTCATCCCTTCTACTTCCGAGAAATACAACCCGGATCAGACCCGGTGAGTAAAACAACGTAGCAAAGCAGAGAGAAAAGAACAGAAGCAAAACGTTATCAGAAATTTGAGACAAAATACGCTTACATCTTCAACCAATCACATCAAATTGAAATAAAAATTTCCATTTGGCCAAGTGTGACGCGTATATCTAAGAATGTGTTTAAACAATTTACTTTGATTTTTTTTTGATGATTTATTCACAACGACATTTAACGTGTTCTCTATGTCTCCTGTAGGTGCCAGTTGATGAAACCGTTGACGTCATCGTCTTTAGCCAATCAGATCCTATCCCTGCGGATTACATCAAGTTGACTAACAGCCCTGCTGTGTCAAGTCAGTGTTCCAACGGCGATTCGTATTGGTTGACACCACAAGAGAGCGGATTGGCGAGACGAGGAGCGATAAGGGTATCTATCAGAATCCGTTGTGTTCATATTATATTTACAATTCAGTGGTGAGTTTGAATGTGATAGCGCACCTAAAACAACAACATATCTTTCGATTATATACAAATGTTGGTTAATATCTAGTTAATATGTAGTTATATCAGCATTTAAGAGTGGTTAAGATTAATTAGTCACATTAGCTATTTTAAAGGAACATTTATATTTCTTGTCACCTAACCAGCCAACATTTCTAAAACTTACATTTCGACTCACATAAGATTAACACATATGATAATTCATACATCTTAAAACGGTGGTAACTAATAAGATGGAATATGATACATTTACTTAAGTTTTCTGCTCTTATTTTCATATGAGGACATATGGGAACATGTACTCTGCTAAATGAAAGAGGTGTTGTTTTAAGTCTTTAATACTATTATCTTATGCTGTGAAATATAAAGAACAAAAGTATCAAAGAAAATGGTAAAAAGAATGTTTTAGTTTAACCATCTTTAACATACAATGTTCGATCGTGCAGATCTTATATTCAGAAGAAGCACATTGTGTACTATACGTTTATCAACAATGAGTTATTGTAGTTCTTGCGTTTTTGGATTTTCAGAAAATTAATGTTCGCTCAATTTACCTTTAGATCATCAATCAATCACAAATATCACAAAAGACTCACAAATTCTTGAACTCGTGTACACTTTAACGACAATTGTATGGTAAGTTACGAATTTCGATATGCTTTAATTTTAAAAAGGTTTGTCCCAATTTTGAAATTTGTAAGATCTAATCAGTGATAATTTTGAGCGGGTGTAGGTCTAACATCAAATTGATAATAGTAAGAGGTGGTGGAGTCTACTTAAAATAATACATTTAAAAAAAAAATTTCATTGATATTTGTTGTTATAGGCTACATGTCTTTCTTGAGTTTGCATTGAAGCTAAAGTTTTATCTAAAGAGACATTACACCGGCGAAATCTGTGCACATTGCGCACGTTTCCATTCACCCTTTGTAGTAAACTATGCTAACAATTCCCGTGTATACACAAGCCACATTTTCACACTTCACATATCTAAATGTTATGACAGTGAAGAAGCCCCCACCAGAGAATTCCAAGCAGGTCCTGAGCCTGAGAAATGACCACGGCTCTGAGATTTGCAAACAAAAGTCATTTCAGAGTAATTTTCCCTTGTAACATATATATAATTGTGCTTGGAAATCACTAGGAGAGAATTATTAATATCCCTTGGGTCCTCAAGAGAGGCTTGCCCCTTGTCGGCTCTTGCTCTCCTGCAGGTCAATGGCAGTATACCTTACCTCCGTCAGAACGTAGCGTTCTAATCTACATATGTCGTCACTCGGGTCAAGATCCTATCTTTGATTGCCCCACCCTGCCAATTACAGTTGCAGATAACACCCCCCCCCCATATATGCAACCACCTCTGGTTGATTTACAAGGACAGAACAAGATCCCATACAGAGGCCACTGACGTAGAAAAGGCTCCCGAACTGCGTTGCATACGTTAGTTTCTTCCGTCTGCCTTCCGTCTGACTCTATGTGTTCAAGCAGTGGTAGCCTATTCAAGGCAAGTGCCGGCAAAAGGAGGATATGTAAACAAAACAATCATAATAAAAAAGAAAACAAAAAGAAGAAAATAAAACGACAAAACAAGTCAGAAATTTGAGTCTTCAAACTTCTTGTGAATCGAATATAATTTGAGCTGCTGACGTTTTGGAAATTCGGTCACGATTATGAATTTTACATATTCTTGAATAATCAGCTTTGATGTGTTGCATCAAGGTGAAAAATTCCAAAAATATCAAATTCAGATGTCGTCAAAGTGTCAGGTCCTGCTGTTCTCGTCTCCCAGCAAACTTCTCAACAACTTGTTTAACTATTTTGCCCAATGAAATACACGAATGCTGAACCAACGTGTTCATGTATTTAGGGAAGTGTAGAAGGGACATCATATTCACCGCTTATCTATAATAACGTACAAAGATTCCGTCTCAATGGGACATACATTAGTTATATACGGGTCACCAATGTTGGTCACGATTGGAGTTTAAGAAAATCATATGTCTTGTGCATGTTTCTGACCTTTCAAGTAATCCTCCGGACACTTGATAAGTCTTCAATTAGACAATTATAAGTAACTTTGTGAGGAAAATGTATTTTGTATGAATGTTGAAGTTTAATCATAAGTAA
>JAIPMN010029705.1:0-10825 GCA_020650975.1 Apostichopus californicus
CATTTCGACTCACGGATACGATACATTATAAGACAAATGTAGGTAAGGAGTAAGAGGTCCATGAATCACACACACACAATCAATTTGTTTGTTTAGTTTGGCCTCAGTTTCTCAGTTGTCTGTCACAGACCAGATGTGTAGACTTGTGATCTAGGTATCAAATAATTCTATTTCTATAGTTTCATAAAATCAAAATCTACAATTATACGTGTGTAGAATTTTTGTGACCTAGGTATCAAATAATTCTATTTTTATAGTTCCTAAAAAGTCGCAAATCTCCAATCATGATGAGAGGGTAAAAATGAGCGAAAATAATCTTGAATATCAGAAACTTATCGTAAGCGATCAAGATAATTAGGTTGTTTCTCTAAGTATTAAACCTGAAGTATTTAACCTGAACAAATTTTTTAAGCTTTCATTTATTTCCATATTTCTCCCACTGTGCTTTCTTTAACTACACGTTTGTGTTGTTCCTTCAAACTAAAGACAAAAAATAAAGATTATTAAATGTTAAAGACACCAGAATATTCAGCCTCCTGTAAATAGAGTTGTTTAATCTTCAAACAAACTCTCCCTACTTGAAAACACCTCCAAATACTGTGCAATGTATGGTAGACAACACCGTAAATTGTCATGCTTTGTTTTCACTCCACGCTAACACATGTCCTCTGGTCACTGTTCACACGAGCAAACCTTCCCGTTGTTTAATTGTTTTTTGGTGTTTTTTTTAACTCAAACCACGAGTATGCTTGGATGATTGGATATCATCATTTCTTGACCATGTTGATCCATCTAGCAGATGGGCCATCTCAACAATTCAATTTTTTTTTTATTGAAGATGGATATTTCTCAGTCCGAGAGTCGGTCGTCTTTGAGCTCCTCAAATCATAACGACAACTACAAATAGTTTCCTTTCAATTCAAACTTCCTCGGTATGGGGGGTCAAGTTGCGAAAAATTTGATCGTAAATATCTATATGCATTACGTATCTTCAAAATTAACCTTGAAAAATATGTAGCGATGTCACATGATGAGAACTAGGAAAAGTCACCCCCCATTTCCTCACCCCCCCCATCCACACCCTCACCAATATCCACTGAATAAATGAACACAATTGATCACAATACATTCAACGCAACATTAAACTCTCTTTATCTACAAAAACAATAATGCTGCATATTTTATTTCTAAAGGTAGACAAACGGTGGGGCTATTGAGCTAAACACAAGGTTCACATTTCTTTCATGTATGGGAGTGAATTTGATGCTTCTTGAATCAGCTTTTGACTATACAGGTTGGTTGGTTGCTTGATTCCAGTTAACAAACTGCTTTCTTGCTGCTTTGAGACTTTCCATTCTACTTCTTAAAACTAGATGATGTTAAGATTTGATGAGCATTCTCTCGATAGAATGGGCACTATGCCAGTGTTTATGGTATCTTATAAATACATTGACCGTAGAAGGACCAATGCGTTCATGTCCATGATTTCCATGGACATGTGTCTGACATCGAAAAACTTAAATCATCTAGCACAGAAATGTATCCTGCAAGATAATTTTGTGATAGTTCGATACTAACTGATCTTATAAATAAAAAAATCTGTGACACCTGATCCTTAAGCTGCAGCAATTATTGACACCAAGACTGATATTTTGTAGAGACAACACGTTTACATTCCCATACATGAAAGACGAGAGGGCACCAATAAACTATGCGGAGGGTGACACACTGATGGAATGAACGAGGAAAATAACTTATTCACAGACTACGTGAATATACTAGAGTTGGTTTAGCAGATTCTCCAGCCGCTCGTCGAACCCTTTGACGGTCTTGGGGATTTCGTTGCTGGGACGAAGCTCAAAGTTGCAGATGGATGCCGTCTCCATCTCGGCAACGTAGCAGGTTTTGGTCTCGGAGCTGTAGCCATCCGCGGAAGCAGTGACCCTGTACGCACCGCTGGTTAGGAGACGCCAGTAATCGCCGTCGAGTGCTGCAAGTGGAATATAGAGGGCAGTGTAACTAAGGCGACGGGTGAAGGTTAAATGATGATAGGATTGTACTAGTTAGCAGTCTTGTGTACCACCAAAAATCAATCTTATAAATAACCAGAAAGCCAGGTGGCTTTGTGATTCCGAAGCAAAAGCCATCTTGTATAAATCACAGAGAAAATGGCCAAAGTTGAGAGCCTCGATATAACCTGTTGACCCCTTGAGCCAATTTTTGTACCCAATTGAGTTGACCTGTTGACCCCTTGAAACTCAGAGGGTGAAAACTGATAAGAGTCCCTATGAGTGGGTTAAAGAAAGACTTTTAACTGTGTGAAACAGATTTTATGTCCTAGATTGACTATGTTTCGTTGCTCAGCCGTTTCTCAAAACTAATCTGAACTGAAGTTGACCAAACTATGTTCACCAAATGAAAATCATTGGATAATTCACAGATTAATTGTAGCTTTAATTTTGAGGTTATCATATTTAATAGGTTTTCAGACTTTGACACCTGTTGACCTCATGTGACCTTTGACCTCTACCAACTTCAACAGGGTTCTTGCAATCACCAAGCTGGATCTATATACGAAGTATGAAGCTCAAGAAAGATGTACTTTCTTGAGTTATCGTGTTGACAAGGTTTTCAGGCTTTGACATAAATGTTGACCACCAATTTCAATAGGGTGCTTGCACTCTGCATACCATTTATAAGTTCAACAAAGATGTACATTTTGAGTTATCCCAGAAATTGACCTCTGTTGACCACAAATGACCATTGAACTTCACAGCAAAGAATGAGGTTCTTGTAATAAATAAGACGGATCCACATGCTAAGTATGAAGTTAATCCATCTTGAACTTTTTGAGGTGCTGTGTTTACAAATGTCACACAAACACACGAGGTCACCATTGCAAACATTACATCTGCCTCTGGCAGGGACTAAAAAATGTATTTACCGTCAGATTTCATGAAATGTGTGATGTATCGGGCAAATTGTATAAGACTTGAGGAAATGTGATGTATTTGGTGATTGTATAACTTGTCAGGAATACGCAATGGTTACACAGCGTGATCGGGCCATTGTATTATAAAGCGTCGCCAGCTTTTCTGGGTATGAGTTGTTGGCCCGAGGCATGATGGGTACTTACCGGTGGTGATGTCATGATCTATGCCCGCGACATTAATGTTTGCGTTCGGAATGCCGTTGCCTTCTTCATCGACTACAATGCCCTTGATACCGATGTGAGTCTAAACAACGGAAACGAAACAAAAAGAAATCACGAACGATTAAATGTTCAGTCTCAGTGCAAGTTGCTGGGTTACCAAAAAAAAAAAATTCAAACTGCTATCTTGTTAAATAAATAAATAAATAAATAAATAAATAAATAAATAAATAAATAAATAAATAAATAAATAAATAAATAAATAAATAAATAAATAAATAAATAAATAAATAAATAAATAGTTGAGAGTTAATCTTGCAGTCAATGTCTCCTTGATGTTTGGAATGCCTGCTTCCATGAAAAAAGACCTCTGACATAAGGAACTTCACTACAATGTAAGAGTTCTTGAGGCTAGGGTTCCTTTATGGATGAGTGATTTGTACATTGCAATGACTAAAGGCAAAGCCATGTTTCAGCTCAGTTGCCAAGGCAATGTCACTTATTCAACTCTTGCTAGATACACAGCCATAAAAGTCTTCTAACAATTTGTTGTCATCTTTGTTATGAAGTATGCCTTTAGAATGAGACTCTTTCACTTTGTAATGAAGATACTAGATATCCTGATTTTGAAGTCGATGTCTGTAAATTTACTTGTACAACCTATCGTGGGTCACCCCACCGTCAGAGAAATCATTCCCATGTGGTCTGTGTGTGACAGAGACAGATATCAACCAAACTCGATTATAACTGCTATTTACGACACTATCCTCTTGTAAATTATGGGAGCTTGTCAGTAACTTCCATCCATTACTTTAGAACAGGAACAAATTTGATTTGATATAATTAAATTTGATTTGATTTCAGCTCTGCTTTGAATCAACGAGAGAGAGAGAGAAAGATCTGTTAGCAATCTGCTTATCTACTGTCGCAAAAAAGCCAGCATAATAATCATAACAAATTACATCTATATAGCGCTTAATACTGCGTTTCAAAGTTTCAAAGCTCTTTACAAAGTAGGAAAGAGACAAAGGAAACCAAGGGGGAAAAAAAGAAACTAGGAATCAAACAGAAATCCTTTAAGTTGTCTCTTGAAAATACAAAGGGAGGGAGAGTCACGAACATGTAATGGGAGTTCGTTCCAAAGAGAAGGCGCAGCGACAGATAAATAGATAAATTATGTCCAAAGTGAGAGGGGCCTGACATTTCTATCCTAGTAGGTTCTTCGTCATAGGCTAACTGAAACGAAAAGAACCTAAGAACACAGATAAAACTCCAGGAACAGTTTGAAGGAGTGACTGGTTTGGCTGGATCGACTACCAAAACCTACCATTCTGATGTAATGCAGCAGTGAGTTCAAGTTATCCAACCAGTACTGTTGGAGTTCACTCTCGGGGGGCATCTTCACGCAGCTCAACTCTATGGTCAGCTCGAAGGTATTGGTGTGGAGGTAGTTGTAATCTTGCATACCTAGAGAGAAGGAGAAGGAGATCAAAGAAGAAGGATGATGTACCGATAAAATCCCAGTAGTGAGATTTTGTCGCGAGTGACTGGCATCTGGCCTCCTCAAATCTCAACTGTATTTCGAACCCTTAAAAGCAGTCGATGCAGACCAGTGATAAATGCAGGTTGGACGACCCATAGCAGACCGGTTCAAAGGTCAAAACAAATACCTAGAATTCTTGATAAACAGTAACTCTGCATACTAAAACACTGCATGTAAATCACCTGCGGTATACTACTCCAACAAATTCAAATCTCAATTTTGGGGGAAAGTTTATTAGTTCCTAAACAGCAGCAGTTCATCATTCTCGTTGCTACCGACTGTAAAACTAAAATAAGTCACTTCTCTAATGAACGTTTTGACTCGCCGAGATTCGCCCATGGTGTTTCAATGCAAATACGACCTGTGATGGCTGACTTAATTTGCATCAATGCAAAATAAAAACATATTTAAGACT
The DNA here is from genome assembly GCA_020650975.1 of Apostichopus californicus. Taxonomy (NCBI): domain Eukaryota; kingdom Metazoa; phylum Echinodermata; class Holothuroidea; order Aspidochirotida; family Stichopodidae; genus Apostichopus; species Apostichopus californicus. The sequence goes on from JAIPMN010029705.1 coordinate 5,110, forward strand.
TTCCACTTTCTTGAAAAGTAAACCGTGCTTAAACTTGTAGCTGGTTGTTAAGCAGATTACTACGGTAGCCACTACATGCCACGGTAGTGAACAGATTACGCAGGTTCGACTATGGTATATGACTCCGGCAAGCGACTTACTCTGCTGGTTAGAAACCCATAGGCTAAATTCCAGGAAGGAGAGTGTAGCAGTTGTGGGTAGACAGGTAAGTCCGGGATATATGCTGTAAATGCAGTCCTACCTTAAGACAGCTACCTTACACAAAGGTAATTGTAATTGATATAGCACAGAATAATCATAAACATTTTTGGTCCAGATTGTTTTAGGGAAGCAAGCACTTCATCACCCCCCCCCCCACCCCTCCCCCCCCCAAAAGCCAGTGACTAATATTGCTCGTTTCATTTTTTACAGCAATATACTTTAGCAGAATTATCGTCCTTGTGAGGATTTACTATTATAATTTGAAAGAACCCCTTCAGATGGAAACCTTCTTGGACTAATCAGAGATGAAAAACCATCCCGACCGTGGTCGGTCCGGGCTTGAACCCACAATTTGTTCACATCCTAAGGGTTCCATGTTCACATTAAATATGTTGATCTTTGAACCATGCTTGTGGGACCTCTAATATTTTATATCACAATACCGGGCACGTTCACATCTGATCGCCCAATCAGATCTCATCCCCTAATCCCCTGATCCCCTTATTTCATGAGGGCACGAACCGACCAGCACATTACATATTTAGATATCTACATCTCTTCATTTTAAGCGAGCATTCAACACTGAGTTTTCTGACCTCAAATCTCTAGATCTGATCTCCCTGCTGAGGCAGACGATCGGGATCAAAGGGTTAGATCCTGAGAGCGATAGTGTTCACACTGAGAGGATGATTTTTAACCAGGGGATCCAAAACCGGACATGATCCTCTGCTCGTTCTCCAGTGTGAACAACGGCCTACGATTTTTCCTTGATTACTTCTCAATTATCACCGCCTCGTCACCCATGACTTACCGCCACTCAATGGATACCATTCTGCTCCATTAGTGATGCCGTCTGGGAACAGCTGTGAGCCCATGTCAGTGCAGGCGGCCTTGTTGCCTTGCTGTGACATGACCGGATGCCACTGGGAGTAGCTCAGAGCCAAGAAACGGAATACGTCATTGTCGGGCGCCACTGAAAAGCCCTTCTTCCCCGTGCAGCTATCATCGTAGGGGTAGTTGGCTACGATGTCACCACCGTGCAAATTAGCTGATAAAACAAACGGGTACTCTTGCAGCCACTCTATAACTGATTCTGTTTCAGGTTCAAGCTGGAGATGAACAGAGAAGGTTTTTATTAGTTTTGTTTTGTTATATGCACAATACATATTCACTGTGCTGGTGACAACTTCCTCACACACCAGTGAAACACCATACAGAGAATATTTAAGTTCAATGTGCTGATAACAGATTCCTCACACACCAGTTAAACACCATACAGAGAGTACTTACATTCACTGTGCTGGTAACAGATTCCTCACACACCATATAGAGAATACATACATTCACTGTGCTGGTAACAGATTCCTCACACACCAGTTAAACACCATACAGAGAATACATACATTCACTGTGCTGGTAACAGCTTCCTCACACACCAGTTAAACACCATACAATGAATACTATGTGCTGGTAACAGATACCTCACACACCAGTTAAACACCATACAGAGGCTTTCTGGTCACTTCGCCCAACTGCCATTTCGCCCAACCAGCCTGGTCATTTCGCCCAACCAGCCTGGTCATTTCGCCCAACCAGGCTGGTCATTTCGCCCAACCAGCATGGTCATTTCGCCCAACCTTGTTGGTCATTTCGCCCAACCATTTTTTTACTCATACTCAGTCAGAATAATATAACTTTTTCTATTTCACTAGTTCAATTTGATTTTTTGGGGTTATATTACTTCGTGGTAGGTAAATAAAGTGAGGTCCGCTCGATATCGATCGGAGTCTGAGCAGTTATTTCGGGTATAATGGGAGGATTACACTACTTTAGGCGGTTACGCATACAATGGAAGTTATATTATTATACAAACAAAGGGGAATCGGTGTGGAATAATATCACCTTTTCTATTTCACTAGTTCAATTTGATTTATGTTGGGTTGTAGTATTACCCTACTTTAGGCGGTTACGCATACAATGGAAGTTATATTATTATACAAACAAAGGGGAATCGGTCTCCATAAAAACCTATCAAACCTAACCCCTAACACACTGATCCATTCTACCGACTAACAAAACCCGTCCGTTATATTCAAGTATAATATTTAATCAATGTAACCACTGTATCAATGTAACCACATATGTAATCACATATGTAATCAATGTAACCACGACTTTCCTATCAAACCTAACCCCTAAAACAATGATCCATCCTACCGACTGTAACCACGACTTCAACTTTCCTTAATATTCGGTTCGTATCCCGTAAAGTTAACAATTCCCAAACGTTTCCTATCAAACCTATCAAACCTAACCCCTAAAACACTGATCCATCCTCAAGTTTCCTTAATATTCGGTTTGTATCCCGTAACGTTAACAATTCCCGAACGTTTCCTTACTAAAGTTATACAAACTAAAGGACTTCAGGATTCCTTAATATTCGGTTCGTTTCCTGTAACGTAACAATTCCCGAACGTTTCCTTATTGAAGTGTAATATTTCATCAAGGTTGGGCGAAATGACCAGGCTGGTTGGGCAAAATGACCAGGCTGGTTGGGCGAAACGGTAAGGTTGGGCGAAATGGTTGTTGGGCGAAGTGGACAGCTTCCATACAGAGAATACTTACCTTCACTGTGCTGGTAACAACTTCCTCACACACCAGTTAAACACCATACAATGAATACTATGTGCTGGTAACAGATTCCTCAAACACCAGTTAAACACCATACAGAGAATACTTAAGTTCACTGTGCTGGCAACAGATTCTTCAAACACCAGTTAAACACCATACAGATAATACTTACCTCCAATGTGCTGGTAACAACTTCCTCACACACCAGTGAAACACCATACAGAGAATACTTACCTTCAATCTGCCGGTAACTGCTTCGATGTGGTTGTTAGGTCCGTGTCTACGGGTATGGCCTAAATTAAAGCAGTTCCGTTTGTCTCCAAATAAAACTCTATCCAAGTCAGGAAAGTTTCTATTCAGATCTTTGTTGTTAGCATTGGTGCGACCAACCAACCAATCATTCGTCGATTCTTCTTTTAACTGACCAATAAAGAAAAAAGAACAGTATGTTTGAACTGACCAATGATAAAAAACAATATTTTTGAACTGACCAATGAAAATCCAGAAACAAGTTAAATACATCATGTTTTCTGCTTCTAAATTAATATCATTCTTCCTTTGACAGTCTTAGGTCAAGTACCACTGCCAGACTATGACAAACATCAACACAACATGCCAGCCCAAAAGTTACAATTTTGAGCATCTTGAAACAGCTCAAAGATAGAGGCTATCATCCTTGTGACAATTCTAAGTCACAACGCCATTCCTTACAAAGGAAGATGATATAAAGTAAAGGGTCAAGTTAAAGTCAAGTGGTGACTGCTCCAGGCAATCTTAAGTTCACTCCTGTTGCTGTAAATGTACACATTGACAATTGGTAAAACTAGACCATCTGATGTGCCAGATAAGAAAAAGGCTTCCCGAGGACAACACAAGAAGTGCAAAGGCTTGACCGGAAGAAACCCATTTGGGGAATATTTGGGAAACCTAAACTACAAGTACTGTAACTTACTGTACAGGACTACAGTCATTTTGAATTCATTTTGAAGTGTACCTCCCCCTTTCGTATTTAGGAATAATTAGGCTGGAGACTCTTTTTTGTCTTTAAAACTGTCAGTGATATGAGTATGAAAGAAATTGGAAGCAATACCATTATTACCAATAATATCTTATAAATTATGACATTTTTTTTCAATATGAAATTGAAAGTTAACAAAGTGGGCTACCTACTACTAAATACGTTGCTTACAGTTATATTACTGCATGTGTTCCCTAGCCATTGTAGTTTCATATTATTTTATGGTTGTACCACCATACAGAGGGATATATCTCAATGCTTTGAATTTTGGTTTACAGTTTTAGTGAGATATTCTGTGCATAAATGTCACTACAGTATAAATACAAATGAACTTTTGTATGATTTGTAAGAAATATAAACTTATTTACACATTTGCTTTGAAATTTGGTGCCTTCAGACAGCTTTACTTTTATATATACAATTTAAACTTATAACAAGTCAAATACTGTATATATAATATAAACTTATTTTCAATTTGGCTTTGAAAAAATTAATTTGGTGCTTTCAGACAGCTTTTACTTTTATATGTATGAGGAAAAAACCTTCCACCTGGCTTCACGGCTGTTAGGATACCACACGACAACGGCAAGTCTGATTCGTGTTGCTTAACAATTCGAGCAATTTCACGTGTCAACGACAGACAATTTCACGTTGTGACATCTCCCATTTTGACATTGTCACTTTTACAGACAGTTCTATATATATTACAGGCATGAGCTTTTCCTGCAAATTCGCGGAATATCCATGATTTCTTTTCTACCTCGGGGACAAAAACTATTATCCTAACACACTGTAGCATACGCAAACTGGAGCCTATACCGGAATTTTTTTTTACCCCAGGCTCATCACTGATAATATTTACCATCTTCCATTCAGGTCACTACTATGTACAGTGTGTTTAAACTCTAACCTGTTTGAGAGCCTTTGCGAATCCGTCCGGATTCATGGTCGGGAGGATGTGGATGCGGGTGTTATTGACCAGCCACTGTATCCGCTGGTTACCGCTCTTGTACTCCTTGCAGAAATACTCCGGCAGTGTGAGTAGCAGCTGCCGACCCACGGCTTCGTTGCCGTGCATGTTGCCGATGTATTTAAACTCCGGTTCACCTGTAACGAAGACACAAGTATATAACGGGTATTAAAATCAATGCAGGGTTTGGACCGTTGCTACGAGCTGAAAAACGAAGAGGTATATATATATATACTGTATAAACTGAGGTTGACCTGCCAGTGTGTTAGCAGAGGGTGTAGTCCAATTAATTAACAGACTTTACAACCACTTAAACAGGAACCCTGCTTTAACAGACTTTAGGTCTATTAAACAGGAACCCTGCTTTAACAGACTTAACCACTTAAATAGGACCCTTGCTTTAAGAGATTTTACTACTTAAACATGTCCCCCTGCTTTAAGAGATTTTACCTAGATTAAACAGGACCCTTGCTTACGAAACGTTTCCTTGGCAAATGATGTTGTGATATTCCAAGGTAGAGAAGGCTAGACAACTGACCCATAAGGATTATAAACTGTGCATATGTACTCTGTCATAATTGTTGATAAAGAGTCTGTTTGATTGTAACTGATGGCACACTCTCTGAAAGCTTACAAACAACAGCAGACATACACATATAAATATAACAGTGTGGGAAGTGTGGACATAAGACTACATACTGTATGTTGAAATGCATTTGTCTCTTGATGTCATTCTTTGACACTCCACAAGATGCATAATTAAACAACAAAGAACAAAGGTAGAAATAAACAAAGACTTTTGTTTGGTTTTAAAATCTACCATTGAAGTTGACAAATTTAGATTCCCCCTTTTTCATTTCCTGCTTGGAAGGTAGACAAGGTGGGGGGGGGGGGGG
>JAIPMN010029711.1:2701-15441 GCA_020650975.1 Apostichopus californicus
CAGTTACGAGTGGATCAGCTATGCAGGTGGTGGGGGTGGGGGAGGGGGTTGGAGGAGAAGATCAAGAGGTAAATAAAAAATTAAAATGGGGTTCTTTATTTCCATTCTCCCTTCCTACTCTGGTTTTTCTTTGTTTATTTTATTATTGTCATCTTTAATGAGGGTAGTCCTGCTCAGTGCAGAAGCACTGCTTTCCAGAGGAGCCCTCATTTTTTTTTTTTTTGATTTAGCCATTAAGATACCACTTTTGTCATAAAGTGCATTTATAATACTAAAATATACATGTTATTTTCTCATCATTTTACCTTCTTTAGAGTATTTCTTTTTCTAAATGTCAAACATGTATGAAACATTTAGTCAAGCTAGTACTTTGTTAACCTAAGCATGAAATTGAACCTTGACCCCATTTAGTTTTCCCCTCAATCACTCTCCTTTATTAATGCATCGTCACTACGCGACACTTTCATCCGTCGCACCAGATAGACGGCATCTCGATCATTATACACGCTTTTCGTCTTCTCGATAGTCGATCTACGTGTTTAACGTAGATCCAAAATCTGTTGTAATTATTTGGCAATTTTTCAACATCAAGGCACACATCTCATCGAATCTATTTTTATCTCTGATTATATCAACCTCTCAGCCTCTTAACGACTTCCCCCGCGCCATAATTGATGATATTGGTAGAAGCTGTTGGCGACGAATCTCGGGGGGATTTTTTTGGCCATTTACATTCGGTAATGAGAAGAGCGCGATGATGGTAACGCAATTTGTTTGTTTTGATCTTAGTTGCATCATTGTCTTATAATTTCAAACTTCCTCAATTGTAAACATTCTGATTGCAGTAGATATCTATATATATATTGTATATGATTGCATATTACCCACGTCATAACAGTCAAACTTTATTACCTCCTAGGTGTATCATTTTAATAAGTTTATTGGCTGGCATTTCTAAATGGTGACTATTGTTTAATAATATATAAGTGTTAATAGATCTGCACAGGACTTGGGCAGTCCCTTTGTAGTTGGTTTATTAAACTGGACGGATGTGTGGTGCTTGTTGCAAGTGCTGGGGATGTTATGATAAGGATATTACTCATTCCCCCACCCCCCCCTTTTCCTCATCACCTTCATTCTCAGTCTCAACTCCCCCCCCCCTCTTCCTTTAGTTCCCTGCATTCTATCAACATAGGCTGTGCTGTGGCCAAGTGGATAAAGGTGGTGGCATTTGAATCAACGAGGCATAGCAATGGGGAGGTACCAGGTTCGATACCTGGCCTAGTCATAGTAGGGTGGATTTTTCATCAAAGAGCAATCTACGGTTTTCCCATCTGAAATAACTTTCTAAATTTGAAAAGATTCCAAATTTGAGTTAAAATGTTGCATTTGATGCCACCCAATAGGAAAGTTGTATTCCATAAGCCCTTTCAGGCTTCTCCCACTTTCGTGGTTGCTCAAGATTTGTAAAAATAACTGCCTGATGATTATACTATTATTATTATTATTTTATTTTTTATTATTTTTTTATTATTATTTTTATTATTTATTTATTTTTTTTATTTTTATTACTATTATTATAGGCCTATGTTTGAATAACTTTCATCTTCCATTCAGAAAGAAGACAATTCAAAGTTGACAGTGCATCAGAGCAGACTAAAGCATCTTTCAGATAGTTTTGGGTTTTAATAGCTATTCAGGGACCACAGCATACATGCATGTGTGCACACAATATTTTCACTGGTCATATACTTAATGTTTTGTATACATGTAGAATATTCTATAGAAAGGAATCAATGAAATCGATGAATTCCTTAAGGTATGTAAAGCAGGTATTAATGAAGGCATACAACAACTCATTTTACACTATGAATCCTAACCAAAGAATTTCTAATTTTGTCTTAATCTTGAAATGCCCTTCAAAGTGGATAAATCCATTCCTTTCCCTTCTCACTCCCCCACCCCTCCCTTACCGCAGTTTGGTTCATAGAAGAAGAAAGCCTAGCCTCAAAGTTCTAATGGAAACGTCCAATAATAGTCTGCTTACTGATGCTAGCCTATATTACCTTAAAGGCATTGAAGACTCGCCCCAAACCGCCATCTGAAAATGTTAACTTTCTGTTGCTTGCAAGTGACGTTTTGTTTGTGTCACTACAAAATGCAGACAGTAATGAAATGTGATACCTTAATTGTTATCTTTAGCTGGACCTGAGATGTCCATCGCTGTACCGTTTGTATACTGTGCTGTGGGTATTGACCGCAGCTGTATGTACTGACTGTACACTAGTGTATAATTACCGACGGTAGCAAGCTGTGTGCGTATTTTCTGGGATCGATGGTGGTGTCTAACACTTCTGTTACACCTCATTCGAAACTAGGTCAGATTACCAGCAGTAGACGTTTCTTTCATAGAAGACCAAAGCCTAGCCTCAAAATTCTATTGGAAATGTCCAATAAAAGTCAGCTTACTGATGCTAGCCTATATCACCTTAATTCATGCTATCTATCAGTATCGTTAACTGTATATTGCAATATCTTCCTCTCGATCCATCATCTTCCGTCTCTTTCAATACAAATTTGCTTTCAATTTGTCTGGTACATTCTCCCGTCTCGTTCGTGACAATTATAATGATGGTTCTTTCTCCCTCAAGGGTTCTGTTTGTTTTTTAATGTCTCTTTATAATTAATGCTGCCCTTTGTTTATTTTAGTGAGTAATATTTGATCTTGTCAAATCAAAGAATGAAGTGATTCCCAGTAAGCATGTTTCCTTAGTTCTCCACTGCTGGGGTGAAAGTACCATTCCCCCCCCCCACCCTCTTTGTTGATTTTTGATATTATTTGATACTAAATGCAATATTTAAAGTGACAAACCATTAGACGATGTTGTCAAGGTATATTTCAAATAGCGACAAAACTTTTAAAAATTTTGACTGCGGGTTTTGGAATTTATTATTCAATCATAATCATACAGGATTGTCTGGATGGGTTAGGTTAGGAATGGAAAGGAATTTTTCATTGCTCTGTTAATAACTTAACTTTATTGGTTGTTTCGTAGTTTTCTTAATTTAGTGCAGTGTTGTTTGGATTTTTTTCATCTATACATTTATAGTATTAAGATTGTCTTAAAATTTCCTGACCAATTAATATGCTAATTATTTTGCATGAATTACTAAATATAGTTAAATGGATGCTGCATCCCATTCAGTATATATCTGTTACCAAGGTATAACTGAACCCACACATTACTACTCAATAGTAGAATTCAGGTTGAAAATGTTTGCATAATACTTAATGTAACATTTGACATAAATTTGTACTATGTAGTATTTTACTATCAAGGTTAGATACTTTAGAATGACATGTATGTAGGGGTTCAAACACATTTGCTTTGCTGTTTCACCTTTTAACAAAAGGTAAATACATGACAGTTATGTAAAGACTGTTTGACTGATGTAAAGTGTTATAATGGAGGCCATGAAACCTTTCAGAGCTTTGTGAAGCTTCAAAATTGACCAATTACCAAGAAATTCTTCTCGTACAATGAGTACTGTATCTGCATAAATTATGTGATTGAGGAATGTATGTTTTTTACTGTTTTTTTACATCTGTTACCATCATTACTATAGCTAATAGTGGATACACATCTTGAGAGGTGGCCTAAATACGTATAAATAATATATAACCTTCCAATCAACTGGCTGAAGTCTGCCTGCCCGGGGTGTGACTATAAGGTGTAAAAGAAATCAATGTTTCTTTAAGAGGTTAATCCACTAGTAAACAGTATTATTACGTATATATAAACAACTACCAACTGTGACACTTTTTTCCATGTGGTCCAAGTACAAGAATTTTCTCAATGTAAAAGTGATGATGAAAATCATGAATATAGAATGTTAATTGAAAAGTTGTGAAATTTGTGAGTATTATTTCTTTTTGAAGGTACCATCTGGAATCAGAACTTGCAGGAGGGGTGGGGAGGGGGTTGGGGGAGGGTGGGGGAGAATCATAATAAATCTTGGATTTGCACCCAAAGTTTGGTCAAAAAAATGGTAAAGAAAACTACAAATGTACTTTTTGAGGTCAGAGTTCAAATATTGTTATGAGGCCAGGTCCAATGCTGGAAGTTTGAAAATATGTGACTGTTTTTGCACTTAAGCATATTTGAGGGTTATATACTTAAGACATTAAAATGTTCTAAAGAAAGATAAAAAAAATTAACATGTGTTTTTCATGTTTTGTCTGTAATATTTCTTAACATATTTTGTTATGAATTTTTCCATCATATAACTTTATTATATGCTATTCATGCTATGGGTGGTGTGCTATCATGTATTTCTAGGGATATAATCACCAATAAGCAAACATTCTTGCTGTGAGGAAACAAACCATATTAAACATATTTTTTAATGTTTTGAGGTTTTTATTTGTCATAAAATCTTTATAGTACTGATGAAAAGTATGAATAAAGAAACATACATAATTTAATAAATTTTGTGAAAATTTCTTCCTTTTGAAGGGCACCATCTGAAATCAGAACTTCTTAGGTAACTTACAACATATTGCAGAAATTTGGAATAAAACTAGTGAAAAAGGGTAATTAATTGTCCTACTGGCATAATGTGTGTTCAAGTTTGATTAGATTCTGATACTTTTCCATTGTTAAAGTCAAACCACAATATGCTTGAAATCAGATTAATTACCAACAGTTAGGCCACTACCATGTATACCTCTGGGTGGTTTTATCTCCCCCAAAATAAAATCAGGAGAGGGCAATAAACCCCTCCCCCCTCCTCTCCCCCCACTGGCAGAAATCTTAGTGAACAGTACATACATATATAACATGTATGTAGAAGCTAAGTAGTCAAGTATTCCTAAGCAACTTTTCAAACATTGCAAAATATTGCACCTAAGCACTCCATTTTACCAACATTTCTCAAAGGGGCATGGTAACCTTTGAACCTGTTCCACGATGTTACAACAATTGAGCCCTCGCCCCCCACCCCCAGTTTAAAAAGTAGTAGTTGCATCCCTTGTAACAGTGAATAAGAGTGAAAATAACTGTCCTACGTTATATGGAAATAGTTTCATAAGAATGTGTGTGGGTGACAGATTTTTTTTAAATATAATTAAATCACAATTTTTTTGGCAACTTTCTGTTTGCTGCTTTTTCATTGGTGAAAAAACAAACCCAAGTGGTTACTTTGGTTGCATTAATTGCAATCTATTTCTGAGTACAATATGGCCGATTTTTTTTTTTTTTTGCTTCTCTAAGTTTCTCAAAGACTCGAACAATTTTCTAATTAATCTTCTACCCCGTCAGTAGATAAAACTAATGACCTTCACCGAAGAACTTTCAAGCATGTTGGTTCCCATGACAACCTGATCTAATGCAGTAGTTATACTCTTGCATGACTCTAATCCCAAAGTAGTCTTTGCTAGAAAATCCTTCGCAGATGTTCCATTCCGATATAATCCCACATTCTACTCATTTTCCGAATCGCTTTCAAGTTTGACGGGAGTTTCTCGGCTGGCAGGAGTACTGGTTTCTACGGTTTGTGTTTTACTGCCGTTTCCGTCCTTACTTTTCTGAACTTTTGCTAGAACCTTATCCAGCCGCTTTATAAATAAATCCACGTCATCTTTCGTCATTCCTATCGCTGCGGCGGCCGTTAGGTACGCGCAGGGGTAATCGTTTGTATGCGACTGGAATCCTTGGAAGATGTGACCTCCAATCTCTTTAGTGATGCCTCTAGGTACGACTCTGTGAAAAGAAAAAAAAAACAGAAATAGATTGGACAGGGTTGCCAAGCTCTTATGTCAACTTTTGGAATTAAGTTTGAGCTTCCTGTTTCTAAATAAAGGGATATTCTGGTATCTGAAGTTGCAAGAAAATTTGCTACATTTTTAGGTCCAAACCATATTCAACCATTTTGAGTCACAAAGGTATGACTTTTTTTAAATTTGGTGATATTTTGTGAAGATACAGTATCTGGCTACAGCAGATTGAACGATGTCTCCTTGGCAATCGAGTTGTCTCTGTTTTACTTTACAATATTTAAATCATTTCTCCATAGTAGACAAAATAATATTTCTACAAGACTTTTTGCACTTTGATGAACATCTGCATGCAGCAAACATTGACTACTAATCAAACATTACAGACACATTCAAGGATTAATGAACAAAAGGATTAAGAATTAATAAAGTTATTGAAAGCTTTTCAGACCACCTTCTCTGATGGACCCTACTGTGTGGAGTAAGGCAGGGCTAAAGCCAATCAAAGAAGAGTTAAAACTTCCACTCAATCTTTTAAAATTACAAGCTCATTCAAAACGGCTGTGAGAGGAGGTCGCAACGCATGATTGCATTGGAAAAGTTGAGACTCTTTACAATTTTCAGTTAGTGGTGGCAGTTCTGTATATACTTCTCACAGAAGTGAGGGCGCTATTAAGTTAAACAAATTCAACAGAAGGTATTACTTGAGGTGAGTTCAAAATTTGAGGGGACTCTGCTGTTTTGTAAATATGGTTATGGTTACAACAGGAATTTACTGCTACTTTATTGAAATGCTTCTCTAACGACTGCATTGATATAAGATGAAACTTTATGAATTACAGTTGATTCTATTTCATTTTTCACAGTTAACTATGGATCAAACTTGATGACTGGCCCTGGCATTGATCTTTTACTTATCCCCAAACTAACTGTTTTTGTAGAGTTTGCAAGTTTTGAGCAGAAAGCAAAATTACAAAGCAAAAGATACAGCACAGATACAGCACAGACAAGTGATTCCCTAGTACATACTTGAGTGAATCTTGCAGAAACTGTAACAAGGTAAGGTTACATTTGGCTTTGAAACTTGATTACCATGGGTGCAGATCTATTTGTTAAATATTAATACTCAAAATCAAGAAAAAGAGAAAAAGATTAGCAACACAAAACCATGATAATAACCGCACCTTGCACCAGACACGCATCTTGTAAATAACATGGACCCAAGCTCCGTCACCAGTTTACTATCGGCTTCGCTGTCAAACTTTTCCAAGCTCATGACCATCGAGATGGGATTGTGCGGCGTCTCGAGCAAACGTTCGTCGTATTTCTCTGCCAGTGCCGATAACTTCTCCTTCAGGTGTTTGAAAACGTCTTTCCTCTTCTGCAGTAGTGACCTATAACCTTTGGCCCCGAGGGTCAGAAACGTTACGAAGAGGTCGATGGAGGGCGATGCAGACGCCCTGCCCGGATAAGTCTGACTGATTTTCTCTATCAACTTTTCGTCGAAACCCGCTATGATCGACCCACCGACAGGTACCATAAAATTTTTATCCGTGCTTTGGACGAATACGTCCACTCTGCCGACTCGAGCTGCCTCTTGTACCAGGTGACAACATTTGGACATCTGGAGACCGTAGGCATTGTTCACAACATGTGGGATATCTTCCGTCTTACAGATTTTGGCGACTTCGTCTAATCTGTCCGGTGTACGAGGAGCAAAACAGGAAGTGGTTGTGTAAAGGCAGAGAATATTGCCAGCGCCAAGTTCAGCAATTTTTTCTTTGATTTCTTCCACGTCAGTCCTGAGTTCATCTCCTTCCAGTTTATTCTCGATGACGATCGGTTTGAATCCAGCAGTGAGAATGGCCTTGAAGCAGGACTTCTGGTCGATACGCGACCAAATGATGTACTTTCCCTCGGGTCGTAGCTGCCTCAGTGTTAAGAAACATAACACTAGGCTCATGCCTGTTGCCATGGGAACTACAAAACAGGACTTGGTTGATTTTATACCTGTAATATATGAACAGACAATGTAAATGACTTGACATATAGATATATATATGTATCTATATATATATGTATCTATATATATCTATATACATATATTTATATATGAACTATTGAATTAGACGGATTATCATTTCAACGTAAGCGACTTTAGTGTTAAGTGAACATAATTGGAAAAACACATAAAACTGCCACAGTTTTAATTTTTTACTAAAGAACAAATGTGTGGTCCTAAAATCATCTGAACTTTATAGACACCATTTTCCCCAGCCTTTACGTACGTGTGGGTCCGTGATTACAAAAGTTTGTAACTGCATGCATTACAATGGTTCAATAAAGAAAAACTGCATTTTACCACCAATCCATTGACTATTACTGTGTTTACACTTTCTTGCCATTGTCAGGAAATGCCAGCTGTTTGTGTCATAGTTTATGCAAAAGGATACTCCAGAGAAAAATGATATTTTTGGCTAAACAAAGAGGACCCAATTACTAAGCACCCTCGTGAAATTTTCTAGGCAATTCCAGCATCGTGTTTTCAAGATATTATTAAGTTGTCACAGTCTGGGCCATCAGTGGACTTGAATTAAATAGGTATGACATCAGTTGGACACTCACAGCATAAATATTTTGTGTTTCTTTCTTTCTATCTTCACTTTATTTTTTGGACCTTGAATTGAATAGGGTTCCAAAATTTCCTCAGGACTTATTCTTTTAAAATTATCTTCCTATTTTAAGAAACTGCATATATTTGGTGGCATTATATATACATTATCAAAAAAAGGGAGGAACGTCAAGTTGTTAAAGAGTAACCGCGGAAGAGAAATAATATTTATGTAAAGAATGGTGCCTAAGTCCAGATTTTGAGCCATAACCGAGGAGGTGTATTTTTTCTTAATTTGTAAATACCTGCAAGTCGTATGATATCCAGGGCCATGGCATTAGTCATCACCGACAGTATACTGGACCCTGCAGCTTTGGGTTGGATGGCTGTGATGTCACCAGATCTCCCGATACCATGGGCCAACCTGATCAAATCAAATCAACTTCAAAAGGTTATTTCTTGTTATTTTCAAGTATACTCTACAGCTCGTGAGAAATCAATCCAATATCAGCATGTTTGACTTTTGACCTAAAGCTGCTTTATTTGTTGTAAAAGCATTTTAGATTAATTGCCATACCTTGAGCTCTAATTGACCACTTGACCAAACAATCATAAACATCATAACAACAGGGACCCCTCCATCCTACTTTCCCCCACCCAACTCCTCCACTCTTAAATTAAACAGAATTTCTGAAAATTTTGAGTTTTAAGGCAGAATAACTTGTGATACCAAATAATCATTTGGTTTTGTCTTGTAGGGTGGATGTCATTGGCTTAAGTCCAGAATGGCTAAAATAACAATATGGGCAATGACCAGATGTTCTAGGGCCATCAATTTTAATTGTGACAGGCTGCATCTCCAGGATTTCAAACCTCTATGACAACTTATTCTTGAGGCTTTTTGGAAATATCGTTTACAGTGGTAGTCCAGAGTACAAATACTGAAGTTGAAACTACCTGAAAGCTACCTGAAGTGTCGCCTAGCAACTATCCCAGATACAACTCTTCCTTCTCTTTCTCCTGCCCCACAGTTGCCAGGGAAATTGTTGCTATCCATGACAGAGAGTTCAGACAATAGCATCTCAATGTCAGCATCATCCCATCCATCTTCTGGTAGCTTTCTCTTCTCTAACAGCAATCGGATTTTGTTCTCTCGACTTCGCCTCGAATCTCGACCCTGGTCCACATAGCTTGCAGGGATGAGCTTTCTGCACAAGCTCTCACATTCAGGGTTCATGGTGAGAGATGAGAAGTCTTAGGGTTCTGAGAATTCCTTCTACTGTATGACAAAAGGAGGAGATTATACGTCTGGTACGTCCCCAGCGCAAAACATTACTGCCCGATCTCTTCTCGCATAACAGCGAGGAAAGATCCAATCAAATGTTCATCTACTGGTTTATAATACAACAAAATTGTGTTTTTTCAATCAATGATCAATAAATTACAAGGTAACTTCTTATCAAATATGGCTAAAGGCTAACCAGGAACAAATTGCCACTGGTTGGGGTGTGAGCATAAAAGCAGTCATACATGCAAAAAATAAACTGTGTTGGGGGGGGGGGGGGAATCTCACAGCACAGACCACTTAGGCAAAAGTACCAACCATGGAGAGTCATGTGAAGTACTCCTAGGTGCTACTAAAATATTGTTTAGCCCTTCGTCAGTTCAAAGAGATCTTAGCGTTCCATGGACAATGAAAGCCACTATAACGGGTATCATGGTAACTTTAAGAAATAATTGCATAGGTTTAGGTGACAAAGTTGTTAAGATTAACTTTCTGTCTCATAAAAAAGCTTGATCTACAAGGACCCTGGCTACTATTAGAACATCTACTGTCAGAGTCTTATAGATTGATTACAGCAGTCACTCCTATCATTTCATACATGCTTGTTTACGTGCAAAATTGGCAACGAGCCTTGCATTGCCAAGGGGCAATGCTGTCTTGTGTCTATGTGCATTTGTGTAGTCCTGATAAGCTGCAGTACGACTGTTTGAAAGAACATTCAAAATAGCATTTGGGAATTGAAAACTGCGGTTAACATTGGAAATATGTATCACTCAACTAGATTACACTGTTTGCGTTTCTTCACAAGGAATTTGTTAGCTGTGACTTGTGAGATCAGGACATCAGCTGTTGTAGAATACTAAGGGGTACTTTAAGAGTTGAGTGCTACAAGGATGCATATCACATGATCCTCCATGACTGGTACATCATTTTTTTGGGCGTGTCCTCAATGAAATACACAGTTCAGGTTAATTTATACGACGATTCGCCCACAGGCCTAACGTTAGTCTAAGCGCTTACTTGACTGATAAAATGTAACTAGATTACTGTTTTCGCGTAACTAGTACCGTACCTATATTAGGCCCCAATAATCACGTTAGAGCTACAGTTGGATACACTAGCATCACATCTGCGTCGAAAATAAAACATCCCATACGTATAATATGGAAATTTGACATTATCATCCATGTAAATAGAAAAGGCGAACCTTCTGTTACTCACCAAATTATGCAATCTCCAAATTTGGCAATTCAGACGTCAGGGCTAGTTTTGGAAACTGGTAATTTGTTCATGAAACGTTGCGACCATAATTTCGTGCTTGTAAACTGCTATAGGAATAGTGACATACCTAGCCAGTCTGCTATGCATTCGGCTTTTCCAACATGGGCCCTGGCAGTTAGAATGTACGAATTCCGCTGGAGCAGTACTTAAAAAAATCGTCAAGGAGTAAGTTGGCACGCGACCTGCAAAACAATTTTCCCTGTCGATGCCATAACTACCAAGTACCTACAAGCCAGGCCGCAATTGGGAAGGATAGCAGCGATGCCTGAACTGTCACCTAGGCGCAGTGTTGGCCTTGCCGTCGAGAGCCAGGTCGGATCCCATGGGAAAATATAGCACCGGTCCCTATGAAGTCTTCACCTTTCATTAATTATATTATTAAAATGAGAATAAAGTTAATCCATCCAATATATACCCAGATCCCCTAATTGACCCCGGGTCCTAGGGCTTTATCCCACTGACTACCACTCTCCCCTCCCCCTTCGACAGATATAAATTTAATAAGTTCAAAATATTTCATTCAAACTTACCTTTTGAAAGGAGGTTCATTTGCTTAGAAAGTCAAACTATTTTTTTGTATTTTGGTATTTATAAAATTTGCTTCTATTTTTCATTCGACTAAATACTGATATGAAAAGAGCACGCCTGGAAAACATTAGAAAGCTGAATTGAACCGTTAATTCCTCGATAATTCATATTTCCTGGTGGGTACCTTCAACATGAGAAAGCCTAGTATATTGCGATGACGTTTATTACTTCTGTGAAACATAGTATAATGTACTGTTTACTTCAACTTTCAAACTGTCATCATATTTATCTGTAATGTAATTTTATAAATACTAGATAGATCTACAGGTGAATTTTTCGAACTTTTATTTAAAATTCATTCGGCATCCTACAAAATATATGCCGTGTCGTCATCGGAAAGAGTTTTGTCCGATTGGAAATGCATACTGCGCTCAGTTTCAAGATTAATTGCGGGATATGTGGTGAAAGTGCGTGCAACCTGGTGCATGGGCCCGGGTGGGGAGTGCATGGCCCCATCTCCCATTGTCACTCGGTGGATTATTGTTACATTCGGCCGGGAAGGAAAGAACAGGGTACAATTAAGTGTCCACCCCTACTTTCAAGTTCACACCAAATTTCAAAAGTATTTATCAATTACCACTAGCTATCTTTCATGTAGAGTCTAAATATGCCCCAGAATGCACCAGTTGACGTATTAACTTTGATCTTTTTCTGCGGAAAGACTCACATATCCTGTATACGTCATTGGAGGTGGGAACATATATAATGTAAAAAGAGAACTAAGCATCGGTCTAATGAATGATGCGATAAGGTCTTCCACACAGAGAAACGATTGACAAGAACTTCTAATTAAACCACTGATAAAAGTAACTACAAGGGAATTTATAAACAGCTTTGAAATATAGCAGAGGAATTAATTTCTAGCTTCGAAAAGTTTAGATGCATTTCCCAGCGTCGAAAAGAATCCCACCAGTTTGGATCGAATCCAATCGTTTGTCGTCGTTAACTACCAATATTGGTCGCAAATCTGTGAAATGTTTTTTATGTTGTTTTATGACAACCTCATGCCTCGCTTTACTCATTAACGGTAAGGACCTGGCACATACGTAAAGAATACCATATTGATATGTTGCGCCTTTATGCAGAAAAGGGTACATGTTGGCAATAGGATCACATTTAATCCCCACGCAACAAGTTCGGGTGGTGAGATAAAGAATCCAAGGGCGAAGGAAACGGGGGCTGGGGGGGGGGGGGGTGGG
>JAIPMN010029712.1:5387-24163 GCA_020650975.1 Apostichopus californicus
AAAAAAAAAAAAAAAAAAAAAAAAAAAAAATAGCCAGTATTGCCTGAACATACAGTACCTGTAACTGCAGGTGAAAATATCTGAAGGTTTGATCGAGTCTCCTTATTTTTAGATCCTAATTTGATCGTCTCTGTGATTTTCTTCCGTATCTCGCAGGTGGCTCACGTCAGAGCAGAACGTGACGTTCTAGTGGAAGCAGACAATCCCTGGGTCGTCAGGATGTACTATTCATTTCAGGATCCGCATAATTTGTATCTCATCATGGAATTTCTACCTGGAGGTATAAAAAAAGAAAAACAGATTATTTTTGCTCCTTTTTTGAGACAAGGCACAGTTTTTTCTTCATTTTGTTTTTTTTAAAACAAAGATGACATTGTCTGGTTCCTTATTTTTTTGTGCAAAATAGTTGCTTTTTGAGATTTGACAGTTTGGAAAGAGAACAAGAGAAGAGGTCATATCATTCCAAAATTTTGAATTTGAGCAGATAGTGAAAAGAGTTTGGTATTGTTTGAAAAGGAGTGTGAAAATGTGATCATTTCAAAAGTAAGGGTCACAGAGGTGTAGGGCTAAAAGATGGGTAGACAAGGCAGGTAGGAGAAATTCAGTAGTAGGGAGAGTCTTGTTATGTTTAACATCCAAATCAGTGTGGGGGATGATGGGAGGGGGTGGGGGGGGGGGTTGTGGGTGAAAGAAATGGGAAATGTGAAGTGATACAAATCAGACCTAACTTGAATGGCATAAAAATATGCAATGTGTATACAGTCGATGTTACTGCAAACCTGTCATGGTTTTGAATAATTTTTTCGGAAAATAGTGAGATATCATGAAAACAGTCTCGTACACAGGTTTGGGAGATTCATGCCGCAAAGTATTGGATAGGTATGTGGAATCGGTAAGAAAATAACTATGTTAAAAGGCTCATTTCATAGATGTAAGTATTCGGGATAATTCTTTAGGAGGCGTCGCCGAGGCGCCAGTCGTTGTTTCTAGATAAGCAACGACATTCAGCAGTCTGTGTGCATTACTAAATAAGAGTTGGGGGAATGGACGTGATTATCGTATTCATAAACTTGAAATTCCCATCTCTGATTTGGAAATCCCTGGGAAGAAACCTACGCAGCATCGTATTCAATCGCCTGTTTTCATCTTCCGTTGTAGGAGATATGATGACGCTGCTGATGAAGATGGACACATTGACAGAAGAGGCCACGCAGTTCTACATCGCTGAGACCATCCTAGCTATCAACTCAATACACAAACTCGGTTTCATTCACAGAGACATCAAACCAGATAACCTACTGCTGGATGTCAAGGTATATATGCTCATTAATATTCATCACATGCTCATAAATATTCATAACGTTTAAAAATCATATACCTCGTCGGTGTTTTGCTACATGATCTCAGCTGAACGTTACAATGAAAAAATTGTCAAAACAAAATATATATCTATTTTAGTAAAGGTTGTAGTTTTGTCAAAACAGATGTTTTTTAAAACAAAAATGAGAGAAATGATTTTTGTTTTGTCAAAAAGTATTGATCTGATCTAATCATGTCAGTTGTTTTTCAGCCTAGGCGTACAACATTTTTACAGCTGATGTAGCTAAGCATAGTCTAATTGTGGTCTAGCTGGTGATTATACTGTACATAATTAAAAAATACATTTTTACATTTCAAAAAAAAAAAAAAAATGAGATTAACGAGCAGAGGTACACGAAACAAATGTGTAAATGGTTTGCAGTTGATTTTGGAAATTTAGACATCCCTGTGCATTGCTATTTGTAATAAAGAATAACCAATTAAGTTTGATGGTATTGAGTGGTGTAATGCTGCTGTAGAAATGAAGTAATCAGTGGAATTGACACAGTTAACAAAATTTCCACTATCGCTTCAGAGGACGACAAAATGTGGCAGATAATACTCTTAATGTCAAGGCAAGGTTTTTACCTGGTGTCCAATATGAATAACATGAAAATATTATTTTAATGTGGATTAGTATGATTTCCACGATCGGAAGCATCTGGAATAAACTTGTTTACTTCCTTGTCCGTCAGTGTTTATACAGAGTAATGCAGAATAAACAGAATGCGGAACATTTGGGATTAACACTTGGGAATGATACATCCTGTGAAACAGGAAACAGGAAACCATGAATAAGAAATATTCTCAAAATCCTCGTATTACTCAGCCGCAACAAAACATTTGGTTACTACGAAAAGTATTCTAAAAATAAATATTCTCTGTTAACAAAGGTAAATTTGTAAAGTTTGCAATGCTTATTGTGAGTCATAAAAAAAATCATTTGAAAACTAATTATTTGTTTAAAAAAGGAATTTGGTGCACGTGAGAATATCAAAAGCATCCTTCTCCAACTGTGTTATCTGTAGAAAACAGATGCAATTAATTCTTGCAGGAAAGAAATGCAAAATTAGAAGAAAAAAAATGTGTCGGGTAAATGGAAAGAATAATCTTTCATGTCATTAAGTAAACAGTTGCTGAAATCTATTTCCTCAACAAGAGAAAGAAGTTCATCATTTTCTATTTATAAATATATTGATAAATTGTCAAGGAATGCATGTGTACCTTTTCATGAAAGCTTCTTAATAAAACCAGAAAAGAAGATAATTTTCTTGCACTGTGGGCAATCTAATCATAAGACCCAGGTGATGAAGTAGTTGTAGACAAGGGCACAATCGAGATTAGGAATGGTGTGTATCATATCTGTTATGGCTTATTCTTCATTAAGCGCATTTGGAGTTTCTGTCCATCAAGATGATGGCATGAGCTTTTTCCGCGAATTCGCTGAATATCCGTGATTTCTTTTCTACCTTGGGGACAAAAACTATTATCCTAACACACTGTAGCATACACAAACTGGAGCCTATACCACAAGTTTTGCGAAGTTCCATGATATTCTTTTTAACCCAGGCTCATCCCTGATCAATGAGAAACTTGTAGTTCAAATGCTGCATTGCAGAAAGTTGTCACTGTCCTGATATCACTAGCTTTGTGACACAAGAGGAATCTGGCCTTCAGAATACAGAATTTTTTTTAGTCAATTTGACCTCCATGTTTAGATGTTCACAAAACCCGATCTTCTTAACATTTGGAAAAATGATCAGAAGAAGATCACCGATGAACGCCAATCAATTTTTTTGTTGACATTTAACGTTCATTCTGCCATTTTCAGCCAGTAAGTTTAGTGCTCTTTATAAAAAAAGAATGATAAATTTCCTGTCGATGGTTTGATTTACCTCTGGCAATTCGCTGAATTATGGAGACAACTCTTATATATATGCAGTATTAAACCATTGAACCAGCAAAACAAATTTTATTTGAAACTCATGCGATCATGTTTAAACATGTTTAAAATCATGTAAAGTTTAAAAATCATGGAGGAACGAAGGTATTGTCCTATTAACTTGTTAATTAATGCCCCCCCTTTGTTTTTATCTTTCCAGGGTCACATCAAGTTGTCAGATTTCGGTCTGTGTACCGGACTGAAGAAATCACATCGCACAGAATTCTACAGAGACTTGTCTCGAGCTCATCCTAGTGATTTCTGTAAGTTACAAGAAAAAGGGCCTCCTCGTGCAAACAATTAATATCAGGATATAAAGATCCCATGTGGGGTGATTTTGTGACGTAAACTAGGAAGAAACCCACAGAGAGAGCGTATCCAAATCATTCCTGTAATTAACTAATAATGGAACTCCTTCACATAGCACAGAATTATGATAAGTTCCGAGGGTTACCATGGAAACGACATCTGCAAGCAGCTAGTAAGGAACCCTTCCTAGCCGTACAGAACTCTGAGAACCACAGAGATATCCTCTGCAAAGACATTTAGGAGTTAAGAATTCAAGAAAATGGATACTAGCTTCACAATATTTCTTGACTATCTTCTTCATTTCTACAAGAATTTGAAAGTTGGCATTATACCCACAATTCTCCCCAAAAATGGTTTTTCTTGCAAGATTAATGCAAAGGACACTGTTGATGTTTCAGTTAGTTAGACTTTATTCAAACTGTAGGAAATTGCCATGTCTAATATTGAATTTGCTATCAAATCCTGAGTGACACAAATATATCAAATTTTACAGAAACTGATCAATGACTGTTTGTACCAAAAATATAAGCCAGGTAAGAATGGCAAGCGAAGAGCAAATGCCATAGGTCAGGGTGTCCCTAACTTTATCCTCCCACGTACCCCCTGTGGATGTCAGAGTTGTCCACGAACCCCCATCTTTTCGAGACACGATCTGAGTCATTATTATACTATAATACGCAAAAAAGTACGTAAAAGACCAAGAATCACATGCACGGGATGGTACTACTATGGCAACATATGCGTATGGAACGTGAAAAGAGTTTGTCAATAGGTACGACTTTTGTACATTACTAAATTATATGATATATCAGAGTTTAGTTCAACAAAAAGTACTCTAGTTTTGACTTTCAGAAACGTCTCAGGAACCCCCTAGGATGGACTCACACACCCCTGGCAGTTCCTGCACCCCAGTTAGGGAACCCCTGCCATAGGTGGTGTTTCCATTTTCGATCACATTTCCTTCTACCATTGAAGGTTTTTGGGAATTGAGAGTTTTTGCCACCATTTGTAACGAGGTCCCATTTCTCTCTCAGCTTCCAGTAATCCAGTGGACTCGAAACGAAGACATGAAAGTTGGAAGAGAAACAGGAGAGCATTGGTAAGTCGTCATGGAAACAGCTTTAATTTTAAATGGCTTTGATTTGGCCCCTTGGTTCCCTTTTTGAACATAGAAGTAGTAACTTTGGAATATTTCATTGTCTGGAATTTTTCTTGTTTCTTTATGCTTAAACAGTTTTCAGTTCATTTGACAGTACTTTGTGTATATCATGCTAAGAACTGTCATGCCTTGTTTTCAGGTGTGTGATGATTTGGGGTGGTGGTTAATGGAGGGCTTGTTGGGAGGGGCCAACCATGGTTTGATAGAATTGGGGTGTTGAATCAGTTGAGAAGGACACTTACCCAAACATCTATGTTAACTTTCTATGTTAATTATGTTAATCTATGTTAACTTTGATCTATGTCAATCTATGTTAATCTATGTTCATCTCTGTTCATCATTGTTCATCTATGTTAACTTTCCGTGAGTCTGAAGAGACCAAACATCTACACACAGGAATGAATATAGTTGTCAAAAACAGATTGCTTGTCATGAGATAGTTAACTGAACAGGAAAAAGGCAGGCATGTGTTCCCATCAATGTGATAGAATGCTTAGTGTCAGAAAATAAACATATGTATTTAAGTTGATGGGAGTCTGTAAGTACTGTATTTGGAGGGAGAAACCTTACAACTGTTTGTAACTGCTCTCAAACCAACAAGAAGCTTTTAATATTTAAATTTTAAATATATTTTTCCCCCCTCTCCCCTTCAGGCCTATTCAACTGTCGGCACTCCAGATTACATCGCTCCAGAGGTCTTCCTCCAGACGGGTTACCGTAACAACTGTGACTGGTGGTCGCTAGGGGTGATCATGTATGAGATGCTGATTGGCTATCCTCCATTTTGCTCCGAGACGCCCCAAGAGACCTACAGGAAGGTGATCCATTGGAAGAAAACCCTCCAGTTCCCATCGGAGGTACCGATATCGAGAGAAGCAGAAGACTTAATAAGAAGGTAGAGTAGACCAGGGATGATAGTGTGTGTGTGCCAAAGAGTGTATTCAGCTTGTATTCAGTATTTACCATGTAAAAAGAAAGTTGGTGGGGTTCGATGTGCATTTCGGTTGAGTTTTTATATCAGTTTCAACACTATGTGTCCATCTTTTTGCAGTATGTACAACTGTACACAAAGCTGAAGATAACAACTCAGAGCTTTAAGTAATTTCACCATACATGATATTTTTTTTTGGTGGCAATTTGTAGATACAAAACATTGAGATTTCTAAGAAACGTTAACAAAAGGCTCGTCGAAAGAAATCTCCACAGTGAGAGTCGAGGTAAACAGATAAAGAGAAACTCACAGAAGGAACATTAATGAAAGAAAAATAAGTCAAAGAACGAGCAACATAATTTATAAAAAAAAAAAATGGAGGGAGATAACTTATGACTACATGAGGTGGCATAGGTGATTCATACCTACTGCTTAAGCAAACGGTATAGATAGACATTCTGGCTACAGTCTATATTATTCCAAATATCTGGGCTCGAGAGGCAAATTACAATCGCTAAGTGGATGTAAGATGGTGGTGATGAGGTAGATGAAGATACTGGTTGTTTCTTGTACTGTAGAGGTGAACGGTAGATTGACATGCAAGCGTATTCAGGAAGCTTCAGGAACATTGTGAAGAATATGTATATATGTATGTTTGTATTTTAGATACTCCTGCAAGCAGGAACTCGCAAAGAAGCCTCATTGGCTTATCAAAGCCGCAAGCTGACCGAAGTCAGTCTCTTAGATTCATTATTAACGTCCATGATTATGAATTGTCAACAACTCTGTAACTGGACGAAATATATTAATCTTGGAGTGACTCGAACTAGGGACCTTATGATTGAAAGGCACCGAGGTTAACCACTGAGCTAACATTCCTATGTCCATATGACATGGCAGTTTTACTGTGTCATTTTCACAGGAAGGGATAACTTCCATACCACTTCCAAGGTCACTTTTATGATAGTGATTAGGAAAATTACTTAAAACGTGCTTCCAATTTTTGGCTGCTGTCCAAAACGTAACAACATAGAAACATAATTTTGCCACTTTTCTTGCAAAATTTTCTGCCAAAAGGTCTGAATTGCAAAAAAGTAATCTCGCTTGATGCTGGCATATTGATTTTATTTTTAACCTGATGTTGAAATGAAGTTGAATGAAACCCTTATCACTGCAAGCTGAATTTGTTGGACAGCCAAAAGTTGATTTCTAGTCATCCCAACGTCATGTGTTCGTAAAAATTACTTAAATCGTGCTGCCAATTTTTGGCTGCTATCCAAAACGTAACATAGAAACATAATTTTGCCACTTTTCTTGCAAAATTTTTTGCCATTAGGTCTGAGTTGCAAAAAAAGTAATCTCGCTTGATGCTGGCATATTGATTTTATTTTTAACCTGATGTTGAAGGAAGTTGAATTGAAACCCAATATCACTGCAAGCTGCAACTGTTGGACAGCAAAAATTTGATTTTTAGTCATCCTAACATCATGTGTTCGTAAATGGCAAACATTGCTTGAGGTCAGGATAAACCACTTCTGTAACATGCTAGATATAGATCGAGCTTCTTGTCAGAAACAGGTGGAATTGTTTTGTTTCATTAATTGGCTATTGTGGATCTAGGAAAACACTATCGAAAACTGTTTAGCAGTTGGTTAGCACATTAATAATAATGTTTGTATCTGTGATACAAGTGCAAGTGTTCAAAGCCATGTCTTTCTTGATTTCAGGTTCTGCTGTGAACCAGAAAGAAGGATCGGTCACAATGGGGTGGACGAAATCACGAGGCACCCATTCTTCGACGGCTGCGACTGGGAGCATATCAGAGAACGGCCAGCTGCAATCGCGATCAATGTGAGGAGTTTCGACGACACCTCTCACTTTGATGAGTTCCCTGACATTGAAATTAAACCAAGTAAGTATAGAACCGAAGGTCGTGAATATTCACGAGGAAAGGAATATTTTATATTATTAAGAGCAATTTATGTTATTCTAAAACGTGAAATCAATTCTAAGACAAATGATAAGAGATGAAAATTGACATCAGGAAGAGAAAAGTCTCTCGGAACAACACTTTTCATTTTCATGAATATTCATAGAGGGAATCGGGTGTATTGCATTGTTTTGGTGAGATATAGCAACATATGCAAAATGAGGTGTGGGAAACTAAGTCTTTCACAGCCTGCTCGTTTTGTAATTAAAAATAAAATGAAAATATTAGAGCTGGGGTGGACAACCTACGGCCCGTGGGCCACATGCGGCCCGCTAGTGATTTTTTTTGCGGCCCGTGAGATGTCTCACCAAAAAGAAAAATCTATTTTACATCATCACAAAAAAACGAGCTAGCTGCTTAGAATTTATCGGCACTAAGGATGCTGTCAGGTAGGCCTATTGTCCCCATTAATTATCAACTGTACTGTATTGACATATGTTTTTGTTAATACAGATTAAGTACACACACCTATTGCTTGAAAGTCCTCGGAATCAAAGGTTAGAAATCAACAGCAGGTCGTTGGTTAGGTGCAGCCCAGTCAATTTTTCACTCCTTAGATCTGGCCCATTCATTCGAAAAGGTTGTCCACCCCTGTATTAGAGGGACAAAATAGTGCCTCATCCTCGGTCATCTATCATCAGCTTAGTCATCAGACCCCTGCTGGATGATCAAGGCAGTTTAAGACTTGAATTTGTTTCTTTTATATTGTTTACCCTGAAAGATCATGTGCGACTGTATCGTATTATTCATTCATTAGCATAGTCTATCTGAACTCTACACTCGATTTTCAGAAATGAAGACTTTATCCTTGTCCAAAAAAAACAAAGTTTTCTTTTTATTCTTTATGAGTCATTAATTTGCATAGTTATTTGAGCTCTACAACTCGATTTGCAGGAACAAAAGACATTATTCACGTAAAAACAATTTCTTTTGCTTTTAGTTGCACCTCTTCAATCGGACGTTGAAGGAGAGAACTACAAGGACTGGGTCTTTGTCAATTATACCTTCAAGAGATTCGAGGGATTGACCCAGAGAGGTGGCTGTATCAGTCAAGGTCAAAGGGCAGAGTCCAGCAGATGAAATCAAATGAATCCACTCACCAGTATGTTCAGAAGCGAAGAGGAGGGAGATAAGCAGGTGGTGGAATAATGGAGTTAACTGACAAAGATGTTAGCAATAAGTCTGATAAGACAATCCTGGATTAATACTAGTAGACCACATAATGAGCAAACCTTGTGATCAAATTTTGAAGGGGGAAAAGACAAAGGTCAAATTTGTAAGTAAAAGTGGAAAAAAAGGATGTTTGTAGTCGACGACCAAGGGTCAGATTAAGTGAGGCGCATCGCTCTGGTGATATTATTAATTAAAAATTCAAATCTTACGGAAATGTTACAGTTGTGTCATGTCTTTCATGTCCAGAATAGCGATGTTGCTGGATTCCTTGTTCACTGACCTTTCACCATTGTCATGCTTATATGCTTCAACTGCACCACATGGTGCAATAGCAGAACAGAAAAACTGCACCACGTGGTGGTTAAAGGTGGTTAGGAGACTAGTTAACTGCATGATATAGTGTTATTGTAGGCCGGAAAACTGCACCACATGGTGGAACAGCAGGCCAGAAAACTGCACCACATGGTGGAATAGCAGGCTAGAAAACTACACCACATGGTGGAATAGCAAGCCAGGCAACTGCACCACATAGTGGTTAGGATACTAGTTAACTGCATGATTTAGTGGAATTGCAGGCTCAAAAACTGCACCACATGGTGGAATAGCAGGCCAGTAGACTGTACCACATGGTGGAATAGCAGGCCCGAAAACTGCATCACATGGATGAATAACAGGCCAGAAAGCAGCATCACACGGTGGAAGTGCAGGCTAGTAAACAGCACCACATGGTGGCTGTAAGCAGACTAGTGAACCTCACCACATTTTGGAATGGCTGGCGAGTTAACTGTACAAAGTGGTGGATCAGCAGACTGGTACACTGCACCAAATTGTGTGCATTATAGATTGGAAGCTGGATTTTGATCTTGTTCACTACTAAGATGCACCATGTGGTGGACCATGCTGACCTCGTCTCACATGCAGCACCATGCGGTGTATGTACTTGACTGTCACACTGTGTCTTGTGAACGAGTCTTAATGAGCCGGTGCAATGCATTACTTACAAAAGTCTTGGGTGTTAGGATAACAAGTTCATGCCATATGCAAATATAGATAGGGTCTATGTAGGCATTTGATTTTATAAATCCTGCCCTGTTAGCATTGTACCTCCTAGTTCACTTTGTAAACCACCTGATTGGTTATCAATTGCACTCTCAGTACCTGGTTTGTTCATTATGTCTTCTATTGTCAGCTAACTCCATTTAACAGAAATCTGTGATAGCAGATGTAGAGAGAGCCCTGGAGCGGTGGATTCATAAATTTTGCGTATTTGCAATTAAGAGAGTAGTAGTATTATTATCATTTTAACCTGTGTGATTTTCTTCTTTTTTTCTTAATTCCTTTTTTTTTCAGATTTATCAAATTTGAGCAAAACAGGTAACTGTGTTACAGGATATACTCAGGCAAAAACACTAGAAGAAATGTAAAGGATTATTAAATATTTTGGCATTTAAATCGGCGCTTCAAGAAATAATTGTTTTTGTTATATGGCTGTCGAGAATTCTGTGTGTGTTGTGATACTTGATGGCAGCCACTTGCTTAATATCATAGCTTATGACATCCTCCGCATTAGAAAATTTCAATTTGTATCGGTGGAGTCATTCCTACAGTGATGATGATGAACTTGCATCTTAAAAACTTTGAGGTCAGTCTTGATTTGAGGGAAAGTGTAAACATGACCTTGTGTAACTGTAGGAAGTTTTTGCCCTAAACATTGCAATATTTGCTTGGAAGTACACACACACCCACAAAAATGCACAGTACATAGACTAAGCCAGACAAAGTTATTCAATAGTTTGGTGATATGAAAACTACAACTACCAAAAAAGGGAAAAAAAGTGAATGAGTGAAAAAAAGTTAGCAATTAGTTATGCTTAGATGATTCTTTGTACTTTTGAAGATGATAGATAACTCTTAAACTGTTTTGGTTGTGAAGGATAAATTAATCATTTTGATGTCTGAACATAGAGATAATGAACAAATCGGTGTAAAATTATGGCTGGTGAAATGACTTGTATATTGTTTAGCATTGGAAAAAAGTTAGCTTTTTAATTTAATATAACCCTCTAAATCAAGAAAGAGCGTTATGAAATCTGGTTATAAGTTTGACATTATGATTTTCTGTCAGTTTTTATAGTCAGTTTTAAGCAATTTTACAGTTACCAAAGTTTGAAAAAGACAAAAAAAAAACCCAGAAAGAATTCAGATATCAATATCCAGATAGATTTTGCACTTTCATATGAAAGTTTTACTTGAATAGACACAGGTTGTTATCATATATGTATCTGTTTAATGCAGCAGTTTTTCACAAATTGAATGAAAAGTTGAGGTAACTGAAAACAAAATCTAGAACCCAATTTTGTGTGTGAGAAACTTTAGAATGTTTTCACAGAAATTGCAGTAATTGATTTTTAATGTGAGAGAATAATGAAGTGACCAGGATACATTGGAGGTAGCAGCCAGTGGTAGTGAACAAATATCTCTCTTAGTTGAATTAAAGGTTATGGAATCATATATTATATAGTAACTGGCTGAGAAAAATGCAGAGTTGCAAAAGACAATTATTAACAAAATGAGTCTGAAAATGCACTTGGCAGTAGTTAACAAACGATTTTGGCACTTTTTCACTACAACAACAACAGACATTACTCTCCCAATTTGAAAGTACTTTTACGTACTCGAGACAATTTGAACAATGTCTCTGAAACAATGTTCAGGCACAGATGCACATACATGCATCGACGGGGGTTCTTCGTACCGCTGCAGGACTTGCTTGAAGTAAAACATGTAAAGAATTTCTTAGAGAGATCTTTAACTGCCTGATTAGCATTACAATCCTGACTAATAATATAGAACTATATTCCTTGTTGATATTAAAGATTACTTCTTCTTCTTTAGATGGTTTGACTTCCTGTTTGTTCTTTATTCTTCTTTTTCTTTCGCTTTGTAAATAAAGAGTACCCTCTAGTTTGCTACTCGGTGCTATCACTTAGTTCTAACTTCTTCCTTCTTCTCTCTTTAATTTTAGAATTCTTGACCTGAAATTTAGCTTCTCCTTCAAGCAAAACTTTTGAAGTCTTAAAAATATTTCTCTTTTTAAGATGGAATCTATGTCCTCCTTTTTTTTCCACATTTTTTCATTTCTCTTTCTTCTTATCTTCTTCATCGAAAAGAGTATTTAGTAAAAGTAGCAATTTTCTTCAGAGCAATAATTATGCCTGTTTTTTTTTTTTTTTTTGGCAACCTCCTCCCTTTTGGTGGTTCTTTGTAAAAATTTACCACGAATTTACTGCACGATCACTTTGTTGCACAGAAACTTGTAAGCTTACTTTCTTGTGATTGAGGTATAAGTTCAAACGGTTGCATTGCTTTGTGATGATATTGAAGGTGTAAAATTATCATGAATGCAACCCTTAGATTATTGATAAATCCTCTTGAAGGTGTTACATGCCACCTGGAATGTAGTCTAGGCTGTTGCTGAAATTGTGTCAAGTAGACTACCATCTTCACAACATGTTGCATACTAGTTGAAGTGTGTAACTGTATTGTTAATTTTTCTATGTTAATAATTATCATAATTATAATCTTTAAAATGCATTTAATTCTGTGAGGTGTGTAAAGGAATTGACAATAACACCTCAGATTTCTCACTTTTTAAAAGAAGGAATTGATTTATCCAGTGTGGTATACTGAGTCAAACTGAGGACTCTGCTATGCAAATAACATTATGTGGTAAGTTTGCAGTTATTTCTTAATCTATCTATATTCATATAAAATAAAAACATCCCTGTGATGTAAAATTGTCATTACAAATTAACTACAAAAAAATTTAAGCATTACAAAAGTCTTGTACTCTAAGAGTTTGTCTTAGTGGATTTTGGAGCAGTTGTTCTGTTGATATGGGAAAGTCTCTGTCAACCTCTTTAATCCTTTGGTTGATGCGGTCAGTTGATTTGCAGTACTTTCAACGTCTGGTACAATAACTTTGTAAGGATTACGGCTGTGATATCTGCATGCTCTGCTCAAGACTGTTTGGCAGTCGATATCCATAGCTACCTATCAAAGTAAGCATATACAATTAGCAGGAGGCTCCACTGGTTAAGTGTGAACTTTGTTCTCTTTCTACACAAATTGTGGTAGTGTGATACAAGAACGAAGTGTGATGCACTTTGCCATGGGTGATGAACTCTTATCTCTCCCTGTTGAATTATTGAATGTTCTTAGTAGTTCATGCTGAAGAACATGTATGCAAACACCTATCAGTACCTTTCTCATTTAAGGTTTGAACAACATTGGACGTAGAGAACTGCCGGTAGTTGGATCTTGGTTTAAGAATGATGATTGTCATTTCACTGTTGTTTAAAAACAAGGTATGGAAATCGTTGCCAGGAAAATTATTTAAACCAGTGAACTCAATACTTTAAAGCAGTAATCTCCATAAACTGAGGTATCTAAACCTAAATTGATGGTATGCTCTATTAAATATTTTTATTTTCTAGGGTTGCCAGTCAAATATGACAGTGTCATGTGATATAACCTGAAAGAGACTGGACATGAACTTCAGGAGAAATCCTAATTTTCGGCTGAATTCTTTGCATATTGTTTGCTTGTACTGATTGCATTAGTGTGTAGTAAATTAAGTCTATGTGAGACTGTTGGAAGTATGGTAAACTTTGAAGTACTATGAGTATTTCAAATTTCCTACTTACAGTTTTATGTATGTCTAGTATATGTACTATTACAGACAATATACACTGGAGTACAAATAGGGAATTTGAGTACACAGGGAATTCGAGTTACAGATAGGGCATTTGAGTACAAATAGGGAATTCGAGTACAGATAGGGAATTTGAGTACTAGAGTCTTCCATAGTAACAAGAGTTGTAACCGTGGTTGATAAATCTTATGTAACTGACAGCTGACCACTTGTTGAACTAATTATCTGCTACTTTAATTACATATGTTAAGCGTAAAGGTTTTGAATATCTATAAGCATTTAAAACAGATGACACTTACATTGGTCTTATTCAGCATATTTATGTTTTATATGGTCGATACAGGCTACTATGTGTTGTAGAATATTAACATGTCGAATGGTTTCAACTTGCATTTCAGCTGTGACATTAAATGGCAACCTGAGAACTGTTGGGCAGAGTATGTCATTAATACACTAACAACAAGTTTCTCTGCATGGGTAACTTAGGAGGTCAGAGCAAGTATCAGAATGCATCTGGGGTGCTGTGAACTTATTAAATGTCATGCCCACTGTAACTGTAAAACTTATAATGCAAACATACTTCACAAATTTCTGGCTATAGTATATATAGTTGTGCTATCATTACCACAGCTGGCTTCAGTATATATAGTTGTGCTGTCATTACCACAGCTGGCTTGGGCTTGAAGATGTCTGAGCTTTTACTGAAGGAGAGAGTGAAAACTAACTCAAATAATCCTTTACTCATCTCAAGATGAGAATTGTTAAGAAAATCTTCAAAACAGATCTGCGACCGGGATTAGATTAATTTTTGTCTTGTTCTATAATATCACTGACAAGTCCAGGCTAAGGTTTAGAAGGTGGGCAAGTTACATCTGTGAGACAATGGAAAGTGTTATAGTGATATGAAGCACAGAAAACCTTGATGTATGATTTTATGAAGTTGTATGAAATATAACACTGTTAAGTTTAGGCTATTTGTAAGATTATGGTCTGTTATGATATATCGTTTAGTTATGCTCTTAGCTGTATAGGTACACTTCACAAAATATATGAGGTATGATTAGTAATAAATTTTACAAACATAGAAAAACCTGGCAATTTTATTGCTAGCATGCACTCGTGGGCCTAAGTTCTTGTTATTATGTTACATTCATTTTTACTCATCAGCATAGATGGGTTTAAATGCTTTGTTGTATATCCATGTAGAGATCTATAACTTAATGCACTCATTACATGCTATAGATGTCGTCGTATTGCTTTGCATTGCTATCAATATAATCTGTTAAATGGATCATGTGATAAGAGTTAAAACTATATATACCAAAGATAAACACATAATTCTATCTATATTAGACAAGCCCTTAGAAAGAAACATACATATCAGATACTTTGCAGGCGTCAAGGTGCAAAGTACAAACACTCTACAAGTTTGAAGACACAACCAAGTTTGCCGCCATGAAGCAATTATTACAGATAAACAAAATATGCTATGACTGATGTGGATGTCGAAGCTGCTCATTTCTGCCATCATTTTGGTTTTTGGTCAATGAGCTGTTAGCAGCAACCTTCTATTATTTGATCTCTGATTGAGCATTCCGCTTCATCATTCCACAGCATGACCTTGTCACAGAGGATTCAATCTGACCGAATGCCACTTTGGTTCTACCAGTGATAATTCTACCTGCGATATTGTTTCATGGTGGTAAACATGTTGTGTCCCCCTGATGCGACTTTCATGATTATTCAATGGGGGAGGAGAGGGGGGTAGCAGTACCAAGGATGGCATCATAAGCTTGTGTGATATTTGTGCTACATAACCTCTAGTAGTTTTCTGTGATTATCGATATTATTATTAATTTTTTTCTTTCTGTTCTTCATATTTTGCCGCTGTAAGGCGATATCATACCGTAATGATATTAGTTTTGCCTGTTTTATTATGTAATGGTGCCTTTTTAATAATGATGGTCCTATAACCAGGAAATGATGATACCAATTTAATGTCTTGCATGGTATCTGACCAAAAAAAAAGGAGTATAAAACTAAACATAAAAAAGAGACATGTTCATTCTGCTGGAGGAAGAAGGAAAAAAAGAAAGGTTGTTCGCAGGTCACAAGTAGTGCAAGAAAACTAAAAAAAGGAAGGTTTCAAAAAATTGTGAATTAGTTTGCAGGATTTAGAGACAGCTGTAGATAACAGAGCCATATGTGCAATATATATACACCATCTGAAGAAGAAAATACAGTAGATTGTCGAAGAAATCAACATTTATACTCATTTTGTTTTTAATCTCTTTCGTCTTTTATCTCGGGGATTTCATCAAACTTAACAAGTGCACTTTGAATAAGAATGTTATTGAGAAAACCTCTCTCTTATGATCATTCCTCCCACACCCCCCCCCCGCGCCCCACCCTCCGTCCGAAGATTTATTCACAAAATGAAGGTTCAGGTGGAAGTGACTGTGGAGTTCATTTGTTTCGCATCATATTACCTCCAAGACACCTCTTTCATGCTGTGAAAAGTAAGCAGAAATTCTTGAGATTAGAGTTTTCATTGTAAGACAAAGTAGTTAGCGTATCGTTAAAGTGAATTTTAGGAATCGACAATGTTATCAAATTTAACCTCAGTGATATGGTGACAAATCAAAGGTGGGAAGGGGTTGGGAGGGGGATGGGGTTGGTGGGATATGGTCACAAAACTTGTGTTTTTGCCATGATGAGCCGGCAAAAGTCATGAAATGCCTGAAATCCTAAAAACCACTGAATACAGTTCAAGTCATGCACACGGTTACAGCTGGTGGTGAACGGTTCAAGGGAGGGGTAAGAAAGACTGGCCCTTTAGCGGGTCGTTTAAATCGTGATAGGGTTCAAGGTAGGTCGGAGTTCATAACAATTACGCTCTGGTATGGTACATTTTGTAAACTAGGGTCCTTTACCATATCTTTCTGGAGTTTGCAAGATGATAAGTCGGCTGGTGCATGTGGGTAGGTGGGTGGGGGCCCGGGAAGGGGGGGGGGGTGAAAGAGCGTCTGTAAAATCTAAAAGCAACAGGTTCCGTGCGAGAATCCTAGGCGTTGGCTGCAGGGTCGCACAATTGTCGACCGGCATGTACACCGCTGCTCATGTCTCCTAATGAGTCCCAAAGCCCCTAATAAAGAATCCACGGATGATGTTAAATGCCATAGTTGCATTTTCTTTATAAATTAGCATAGGAATTTTAGCTAGCGCCACCATTTTTCATACCGTCTACATTTTGGGGTTGTAACTGTTCCTTTGACAAGTGTAGGTAGACTTTTCTTCTATTAGTTCTGCAACTCAATGGACTTACATTGTAATGTAAATTTAAAAAGTTACCATTACTGGGATAAGCAGTAGCCTTCGCTATATTTGACACGAAACTTGGACAAAGTACGTTTCATAATTTGGACAGTGTAAGTGAAGATATCCAACTAAAGCGATTTTTTTATGTGAGGTTGTTGCCGCAAAGAAACCCGTTTTAGATTCACTCCTAAGTCTTCAATAGTACCCGAAGAAACTTCCACTTGTTACGTAATGCCCTGTGTCGTCTGCGAAACCTAAATGTCTTAGACCAATATTTGCATGTGTATACTCCTGGCAAGTTTGTCTCTTATAAAGTACAAATTTTACTTATTTGTGAGATACATTACAATTTACAACGCAATTCAACGCAATGGAAATTATTCTGGGCTGATTTCAACAACATAAATGTGTTTGTTCATATGAACCATAGAGGAAACATGCAGAATGTAAACGTTTGTGTTGAGAAGACGAGTCTGAAGTCTTGCTTGGTTAAGGTTGCTCTCTGCAGAGACTGGTACACTGTTGCA
This sequence comes from Apostichopus californicus, assembly GCA_020650975.1. NCBI lineage: Eukaryota > Metazoa > Echinodermata > Holothuroidea > Aspidochirotida > Stichopodidae > Apostichopus > Apostichopus californicus. Next base: position 22,810 of record JAIPMN010029712.1, read on the forward strand.
TTTGAGCAGACGTTTACACTGTCATGTTCATTGCATTGTCGCTGCCAAAGCCTTTCTTCAACGGATTTTCTCTTGTCAGCTATTGTTCCTAGTGTAACGTGCGTAGTTATGGAATTAAAGGAGTTCTGGGTTTATCTGTTATGGACGTTCCTGCGTAATGAGGCGTAGAGAGATACTCGGGCAAGAGAAAGAAACAACACGGTGTGTTGCGTACTTTGCATATCTGTATTTGTGAGGTGTCTCCCTCAAGACCCGACTAACGAATGCCATCCAAAACTAACAATTACAACTACAGCTGCTACTTAAACTAGTTAACATACAGATAACAGAAATAGCATTGACATACACAGCCGTCTAAATACTTTTAATACGCAAATAAGCTTCACTTGACAATATAGACAATTTACATAACATAACATAGGCTAAACTATTACAATAGTATGATAGAGAACGATGCATGAAAGAGATGGTAGGAAACCAACAAGCATTATCCACTGAACTTCAATACACTTCAATCAAGAGTTTTGGAACGTTTGATCGGATTATCGGACTAAAAAGTTTGAGTAGCGATAAGCTTCAGTTCTTACTAAAAATCGTTGTGTAGCAATCCCACTCTCTCGACTAGTATGTATGTATTTTAGATCCTCCTGCAAGCGGGAACTCGCGAAGAAGCCACCATTGGGTTAACAAAGCTGCAAGCAGACCGAAGTCAGTCTCTTAGATTCATATTTAACGTCCATGATTATGAATTGTCAATTGTCAACAACTCTGTAACTGGACGACATACATTTATCTTGGAGTCATGGAGTGACTCGAACTCGGGACCTTATAATAGAAGGCACCGGCGTTAACCACTGAGCTAACACTCCTTGTATTTCATTGAAGTACGATTTGTTCCGGAAAGTGGAGAATCCGCAAATTTTGAGCAAAAGCGACTATGTTATAATTATGTTTGATATCCTTGACATTATGTTATGTTGTTTAGAAATGTTACAACAATTTTTTATAGGAGTCAAACTTGTGCGGTATAAGATTTCGCAGCTATACGTGTAGTCAAGAGCTCACAATGAAAGGCAGTGGCGTAGGAAGGTACTTTTGAGTGGGGGGCTGAAGACTGATGGCCGGCCTGGGGGAGGGGTCTTTTTTTGGATTTTGTTTGCATTTCCAGGTGGCCTCAGATGCAATTTGGTGCAATATAGCACACTTCAACACCATATTGTAAATAATTTTGCATTTTCACCTGGACTTAGATGCAATTTGGTGCTCCAAATGAGATTTTTTTCTCATTTGGAAATAAAAAAGGGGTTTTCTGACTTGCGGAGCGGGGGGGCGGAATGATACTTCCGCCCCACCA
>JAIPMN010029734.1:407-15555 GCA_020650975.1 Apostichopus californicus
TTGTGGTGGAGCAACCTGATACCACATATCGGCTCGGCATTTTTAACATTCACGAGATAAATTTACGTAAAAACAAACTCCAAACACCAAATCTCAATTACTACGGAGCACTGCAACAGTGTAATGGTGTGTGTTCTCAGACGTTTAAGAATGTAAACATTGCGTCTCGGAAGTGAGCTGAGTTCCTCGACTGACGTCACGCCGCGTTACCGTAAATACAACAATTTTTAGAAAGTTTTTATTACCCTCGAATTTTTGATCGTTTATTCCACGAGAATGCAAGCTTCGTTTGACACAAATTGGGTATCATTGGAAAGCTACGAGTGTACAGAATACGATGATAAAGAATTTTTTTTTCATTTCATAACCTCTTTAATGAACAGAATAAATGACACACTGTCAAAATACAACTGAAATGAAGCAATGTGCACAAATATTGTTGTAACTTGTTAATGTTTCCTTGCTGTACTCAGGGACGTCGCAAGAGGGGCGAGGGGTGTGGGGGGTGTCTCACCACCCAAACTTGGTAAAACTAACTATAGTTGGACAATTGGAGTGCGACAGCCGGAGTTTCCGACTGTCGAACTCTAGTTTATCTAGGCCTATTCATATATTCCTGTGATTGTGAATGACCTAAAAAATGAAAATATTCGGTCAAAATTGACCTTTAATCAGTCATATTTACCACGTTTTCCTTGCCACTTTAAGAAATTGTATCTCGCAGTTCTTATACTCCACCATACAAAACTTCTTATAATTTTGAATACTCCAAAAAATGCCTATTAGGACTACCGTCATAGGCGTAGGAGCCCAATTTGATTTGGGGGGGGGGGGGCTGTATAACGACTTGGCCGAAAAATATAACCAAAAGTTTTTCGCGTTCCACGTGTTAATGTGCACATTATATAGGCATGCATCGGTTTTTACATCGATGCCAATAACATACAATCATTTTCCAGGTTATTACCCTTCCATATTGGTTATAATTACTGGAGAAGTTGTTACAATATTAATGGTAATAATAATATAAGTTTAACCATTGAAAAACACATTGCAAATTATCTTCTTTCAGTATCGGCATATTGCCAGAATTTTCACAAAAATATTTGGTTGGGGGGGGGGTGGGGGGGTGCTAATAAGTTTGTGAAGTGAGTACCAGCAGGAACAAATGTATCAAAAAAAGTTCGGAACAAAAATGCAGTCGCGAAAGATAGGGTGTCTGACTGACATTGACTGTATCTTTGATGAGTAGCGCGGGGTTGGGGGGGGGGGTACAAGGCAGCAGTCGAAATTTTCTGGCTTCAAAATCCATCTAATTGGATTTTCAGCCACTACCCCCCCCCCCCCAATCATCAGGCCTTAGATATGTCCCTGGCTGTACTGTACTACTGCATAGCATCCTTCTGAGATCTCTCAAGGCAGAAATTAAAATAATGAAAGCATGTCATTACTAACAAAATATTTGCAAATACTGATTTTCTCATCATGATAATATTTGTACCTAACCCGTTTAAGTTTTATCTGAAAGTCCCTAAAAACTTATTTCCATCAAAATTGTCATAAGTCACTACTCCACAAATGATTGATGTATAATGACATACAGTACATGTATACGCTGAGTGCTAAATATTTTTAAGACCACTTTACTTTGGTCCTGGGTAAAATTGCTTGACCAAATAATGTAGAATTGCTGAACTTGCATGAAATGGAGAAAAAAATCCTGAAGTGGTAGCTTGTGGTACTGTTTGTTGGATAAGGGGCTAGATACACCAATATTTGGTATATTTGAGCTTGAATATCACTGTAAGTAACTTCCCCCAACCTAGTCCACCCCCATCAGAAATAGTCTGGCCCCATACACCTGTAATACTGTTATCACTCGGTGCAATTTTGTTCTTATCCGACCCACATCCCTGTGAAAATTCTTCAAACGGCCCTCCAGTTGTACTATCGGGGTTGATCATTTAGATTTAAATAATAACAATATTGGAAATCTGCAGAATAAAAATATGTTGCTCGACTTAAAAAGACATCCAAATTCTTCAATATGGCGGGGGTAATGTCAAGATTGCACATTTATGGTGTTGAATTGTTAAAGGTGTGATAATAAGGATATATAGAAGTAAACATTCCAAAACATAAGTGAGTTTGAATGATGATAAAGTGTTTGTGTCAGCAGAAAGGCTTGTGTCAGCAAAATTTGATATGTAAAATAATAAACTCTTGTTACTCCAAACAAAACTTTTGTTGTTAACATTGCAAGTATATTTCAAAACCATTTGTGAAGGCATTCTAGCTGCCCCCGCTATTTCTGTGGCTATCAGACTCTAATTCCCTGGTTTATGAGTAATGTACCCTCTTAATGAAATGTGAAACACACAATGTACAATGTTTACTAAGATGGTCGACCTTGGATGGGGGATATCGTATTGGCAGACAATACACAGGTGCTAATGAGCAAGGGTTCCAGATAAACGTTTTGACAGCTCTCTCAAACACACTGTGCTGCTGGGAGATCACGTATTTAAAACGATCTGGCTATTGCCCATGCATAAGGAGTTTTCATATTTCTCTATAGTTTAAACCTTCTTTAGTTCACTGCTACTCTATTTATGGAAACTAATTTGCCCCATTGTTTTTGACTGATTCGATTAATGCATTATTTCTGCACTCCATCAATTAGCTATGATACAATATATATGAGTGTAATCATTCTGTGGTGTTTACTTTAGACTTATTGTAATTGGTTGTATAATTATCGTAGGGTATACACTTTCATACAGAGGATAGAAACAAATTCATTGTTACAAAAACACAGTAAAATTTTGAACATATTTTGTGTATTTGATTTATTAAACTCACCATTAGAAGGCAGGAAGATAGTCATGATGGTAGTATCCTCTCTACCATCCTTCATTGCTGTACAATTGAAAACACCAAATGCATTGTTATTAACAGCCCGGGTAATGGAAAAGGAATATCCAGCTGTGTTTGCAGGAAGGTCTGGGATCATGGTACCACTCACTGTGGAGACAGGATGACCATTGGTACCAGTTCTTGTGTCATAAGCTCTAATTGAAGTCACAGCTGCATCATCTGCTGCTCCAAGATAACACTCAAAGTGAGGAAGAGGCTGAGTAGAAAAAGATCCAGCATCTTTTGACTTGAATGACATCACAGTCATCTGAACCTTATCTGAAAAAAATAACAATATTATAATGATGAAATATAAATTGCAGATATCTCTTTAAGCATTGTCATCGGGTCTGAGTGGTTGCGTCTTCATTTTTTTCTCCTATAGGGTCCTTAATGGGGACTTGAGTGTCCCTCCTGATCCTTTTTTCTACTAAACTAAACTAAACATGCAGGTTCTTCTTAACACAGAAAGTTCTCCCAGAGTTTTCATCCATGTATACTGTACATAATGCTTAGCTTATAAATTTGTTCATGCTGGATGTAACTTAAGGTTTCCAAATGCAAGTATAATAAATGATTTAAACAGTGACATAACCAGATCTCTTCATCTGGAGTGGGGGGGGGAGGGGGAAAAGAGTAAGGGTGGGGGAGGGGCAATTTCCATACTTCTGAAACTTTGTGTGATATCTCTCCACATCTCTCCCATGTCTTTTCTCCAACTTTCTCCCGCTCAAGATCCACCCTTTTCTCTTTTCTCTCAATTTTTTTTTGGGGGGGTGTCCACCCCGTTGCCTGCCCCCCCCCCGGGTATTAGAAAGTCACAATACTCTTAGCTGATTATTATGTGTGCTCTGTTCTCTTACTGCCTTTAGATGTATATTTCTTAATCATTAAAAACATTGTATTTTGCCAAATCAACTTAGAATTTGTATAAACTTAAAAAATAAAACATGCTGTTGTGATGCCGGTATTTTGACAATTGGGTTCAGTTTTTCGTCCTTTCAATTGTTTTGTCTGTAGTTTGCTTTTTGGTCTGGACTATTCTTGCAACAATACAGTTAAAAGGCATTGAAGACTCGCCCCAAACCATGTGCTGCGCCCTGAAAAAGTTAACTTTCTGTTGCTTGCAAGTGAAGTTTTTCTCTTGTCGCTACAAAATGCAGACAGTAATGAAACCTGATACCTTGTTATATTTAATTGGACCTGAGATGTATCATCGCTGTATCATTTGTACACTGTGCTGTGGGTATTGACCGCAGCTGTATGTACTGACTGTACACTAGTGTCTAATTATCGATGGTAGCCTGCTGTGTGTGTATTTTCTGGGATTGATGGTGGTGTCTAACACTTCTGTTACACCTCATTTGAAACTAAGTCAGATTACCGGCATTAGATGTTTCTTTTTGCCCGGGTCTTCACACCCTTTAAGCTATCTCATTGTCTATGAGTTATGAATATGATTTAAATAAATTTGAATATATGTAGCTCAGTTTCATCAACTTTGGCTTCGTTCATTCAGCCACTACAAAACTGTCTGTCCACAAAACTGTCTGTGTGTATTTTCTGGGATCGATGGTGGTGTCTAACACTTCAGTTACACCTCTTTCGAAACTAGGTCAGATTACCGGCATTAAACGTTTCTTTTTGCCCGGGTCTTCACACCCTTTAAGCTATCTCATTGTCTATGATTTATGAATATGATTTAAATAAATTTGAATATATGTAGATCAGTTTCATCAACTTTGGCTTCTTTCATTCAGCCACCACAAAACTGTCTGTCCATAAAACTGTCTGTGTGTGTATTTTCTGGGATTGATGGTGGTGTCTAACACTTCAGTTACACCTCATTCGAAACTCTAGGTCAGGTTACCGGCATTAGACGTTTCTTTTTGCCCAAGTCTTCACACCCTTTAAGCTATCTCATTGTCTATGAGTTATAATTATGATTTAAATAAATTTGTATATATGTAGCTCAGTTTCATCAACTTTGGCTTCGTTCATTCAGCCACTGCAAACCTGTCTGTCCAGCACCATAGTCCATCTGTTTTACTACATTTATCAGATTAACTCTGTATAGTCCTTGGAAACAATATTTCTGGATCTAGTGTAAAAGCACCCTAAGATAGAGTTTTTGAACGCGTTTCAAAGCTAGTAACATTTCGCTGTTAACTAAGTCTTGCCCCACTGAAATATCACTGGAATCGGTAGGTGATCAACACATCACGTGTGTTGTACTGACAACTTTCATTTGTTTAGCAACATGTGATTGCATGATTGATTTAACGAGCTGATATTTTGCGACGGATGAAGAACAGAAAAGAAATTTTGAAACCTTTGTAGCTTTTTTGCCACCTACGTACAGTATAGAATTTTCATGGGATCTATATGTACTTGTACACAAGACTGGCTATGACAAATTCATCCAAAGGAAGATCAGCAGGGCAAATGTTTAAGGATTTTTTCTGTAAGTCCCTTGGACAACTAGGCCTTTTGGTTGTCTGAACAGCAAATTTGGTCCAAAAAAAAACTAACATTGACCGGTATATGTTACTGTTGGATGTGCACTTAGAAGGAGAGATGTGTACAGTAGGTTGGTGAACAGGGGTGATAGCAATTCATAATTTTACCCACATGGGCATATATTCAGGGGCGGCGAATTGTTTCAAATATTGGGGGGGGGGGAGACATTTGCTTGGGTTCAGGCGCGTAGCAACTTTCATCCCCAAAATTGTTCGCGCGGTCCGTTACAAGAAAATTTCTGGTTTTGATAGCCCCCCAGATCACCGGAAATGGCACTTCTCAAGCTTGAAAATGACCAACCAGATGTAAACTTTTGCCTGATACCAAGTTTTTCCCAATAGCTTTTTTTCATCCATAACCTTTTTCAAGATTGTCACCACTCACACATCATGTTCGACCTCATCGCATCTCCTGTGGATCATTGCTTTTGTAGGTAATTCTACGTAATGGCCCACAATACCCGTCAGCCCCACTTTTTAAGGTTTTAAGCCCATTATTTGTTCAGAATTTGAATAATGAATTCACTTCAAAACATACCCATAATGTTGCACAAAATTTCATCTATGGACAACCAATATAGAAAAACCCCCTTCAACCCCTAACATACCGGTCAAATTTGCACGAGTAGAGGGAAGTATGATGAAGAATGTTGGTCAAGGAATTTTTGAAAATTCAGACACAGTTAATTTATTGGTGTACAAATATTAAAACCTCTTATAACGGCTACTATAAAACTTCGATATCATGAAATAAAAAAGCGCGTCTGCGGTTAGAAATCTTGTAGGAAACAGGCCAAATGAAAACCCAGTGAACCCATATCGTGTGTACGTACTTACCCTCATACACAAGAGATGTACAGACATTATGATAATAATTGAGTGACAACATGCTATACGGTCACAGGTCACAGAAACGACCACGAAGGGTCATTTACCTCATGCAGCATGTGTTGGATGAAGTTTTAGCCACCGCCAAATATGATTTGGATAAATAATCTCACGCATTATTTTCTATTTATAGCCACAAAAAAATATGCCAACAAATATTTGGACGATATTAGATACTATATCCCCCCACCTAAAATATTGGGGGGACATGTCCTCCCCGTCCCCCCCCATGATCGCCGCCCATGCATATATTCAATGCAATCCAACTTTGTTGTAAACAACACCCATGGCTGATTTTGGTTGTCCCAACAGAAACTTTGGTCATCTCGGACTACCAGTGAACATTTACCCTGACGATCGGTCTACACTTAGTTTCTAACCAAGCTACTTTCATAATTTCTCAATCAGTCACATACTTTAACATTATTTACTGTCAAAGGTCACTTACAATGAACAGATTAACAGTAGATTCAGTCACAGAATACTCAAATTTGAATTGACTGGAAGACAACGTCACACATTGGAATGAATCACCATAGTGTAATAGTCTCTTTGTAGGAATTAATTCCCAACCATCAGTGCAGTAATCCTATATACAGTACTGTATCTTACAAGTACACTTCAAGATAGGAAATTACACTTATTATATTTAATGCTCGTAAAATACAAAACGTGTAATGAAGAAACGCCATCTAGTGAAAAAGTGTAACTTGCACGCATGTAAACTGTGTATATTGCAGTATTTATCACAATTTTGTTTTCTTCTAAAAGTTTTGCTAGTGCAAGTTAAGATGCTTAAAGTTAAAGACATGGAAATATGTACAATGTAAACATAGTTAAACATATTGTATACTGTCCTCAGTCTTTGAGATTATTCTTGGTAACAATGGCTGTCTCAAAGACTCATACGATGTTCAGAGATATCTATAACAATGAAACTAAACAAAATATGCAAAGTAACTCATTAATATTCATATATTAAAGGGACTGCATCAAGGAAGTATGTGTAAATGTAAACTCTACCCTCCAGCCAATTACCTGGAAACGCAACTGAGTTTGCCCTAGTTGGCAGGGTCAGGTAATGGAATCCTCAAGAAATAAGAACGTTTCATATTTTATCTATGTATACTCAAGTCACTTCAGCAGTGTTACAAATGCAGGATTCTGTGTCTGGGATGCAATCTTTGCATATTAAGACAATTATTATCATTCCAGAGAGAGGTAGGTACGGTGTAGCTGGGTAAAAAACGATTAGTTTCACAGGGGTGCGATTCACGATGAACCAATTTTTATTTTCTCGCCTAGGGAGTTCAGGTGCTGCCCTTCACAAAAGGTTGGGATTTTCGGAGACTTGGGCTAAGTTTAAACCCGATTATGACCAATTAGAGATTGCAAACAAATTGCTTTACAATATGCAAGCACTGGTGTATGGCGTGTGCCAATCGTATCTGACAATATCATCTAGCAGAAAACCTTTCTTTTTGCAATTTACTGATATATATTGCAAAAAGAACCGTAAATAGAAACCAAAGTAAACAAATGATACACAGAAGCAACATCAATGTTTTTCCTACATTTCCAATGTGATTATCGGTTTTTCGGATGAATATAGTACCAAAATTTGGTCGTCAAAAATCGGTTTCGGTACTAAACTGGGTTTCCTGTGCAAGCTTAGATTTCCAGACTGATCTGTTTTTAGACCTCTTTTTGCTGGTCTTGAACTGCTGAAGTCTGTCTTGAACCCTTCTGGTCTCAAATATGTTACTGGGTCTTGATCAGAGACCAGCATATTTGTAGTTTTAAGTAACACATGATGAAAATCAAAATTGTCATTTCTTTTTATTCAGACCAAATTAAACCTTTCAAATGTAGTAAAACCACAAACTCCAAAACATTAATTATAGCCTACATGATTCTCACCTAAAGCATTTCCTCGTTTGGGTTTGCATTGCAAGTTGGCTTTCTATCAAATTGAGAAGTGTAACTAGGCTACATTAATTGACCCTGTACCAAACATTACAAATGACTCTGTCATATATATGCAGTGTTGTAGCCACGCCGGTCGGCGCGGGTCGGACATAACCGCCACTAGTGCTTGCGGACCGGCACTCAGAGTAAATCAGCATCCTATCGACCGCCACTCAAGCTTCCTACCGACCGTCACAAAAATCAGTGAATCTTGTATTAAATGAAATCAAAATACAGAATTTGTGAAATGCAAATCATATTAATTAAGCCTTCTCCTCGTACAATACAAATTACAATGATAAATAATATGTAATTGTGACTTGTAATTGTAAGGGCTTTACTAGGCGTGAGCTTTTTTGTTCAGTGATGCCGGTGGGCATAGGGTGTTACGTTCAGTGATGTCGGTGGAGCGTAGGGTGTATTGAATAACATACCTAATTTAAGCTATTCACAAAGACTGTAAGGTGAAAAAATAGGGGTAGTATAGTCACCTAAAGCCATTGAAATCAACTAAAACCCTGAAGCTTCGGGGGCTTCGCCCCTCGAACCCCACCAAGGGCCCCTGGACCTCACGCAGAGGAGGGCTCGCTATGCTCGCGGGCTGGCTTCGCTCGCCATCCTCAGACAAATTAGCCGCCACTCTCTTCAAATTAGCCAGCACTCACTTTCTCCTGGCTACAACACTGTATATATGTATGTATATAATGGCACACTTTGCAGCTTGCAACTTGACATTCACCATGGTACTGATAGTACATCCATATTTTGCCATAAGTTGTGATTATATTTTAATTCTCTACCTGGTGTAACAGTATAACATTACCCTGTTCAAAGTGTTCTACTGAACATATTATTTATCTGGAAGTTTTCCTATGTTAATGAAGTTGTTTCCTATGGAAACATTTTTTATGCCATAGGCCTATAGCTTAAATGACCATAGGTCTACAGGATTGGAAGGGGAAATAAATCTAGGCCTACTGACACATAGGCTAGGATTAGGCTAATGAAGTAATTCAATTGAGGCCTAAGCTACCATGGTATACCTGCCCTAAGTTAGCACCCACTAACTTTTCTATCTATTTTCACATAAGCCTATTCTCACTTTGAGAAGTAGCACTTACCTTTTCGTCCACATGTTCCAGTTTGAGCTCTAGAATACTGTAGCAATACTAAAATGAAACAGATCAGAGTCAATCGGAGATTAATTAGTGTCCAGCACAACATTTTGGTAGACTGCTGGCCTTGTAATGTAAAATGGCCTTAGCCTATATTTATGACAGGTACATGTCACTTTGTAAGACTTAGCCTTGAATAGCCACTGGAATTTTCAGAACAGGTAGCCTACACGTCAATAGTTAGCCTAGATCTAGGCTACACAGCTTTAATATGCTACCACTTTTCCAGTATAATCTTCTCACTAATCCTTCAGTAATTCAGTCCTTTCAAACGGTGTTTGACTGTTACCACTTCGTTTCTAACTGTTTATCTTCGACATGATTATGCTCATTACGGAAGTACTGTCTTTAGGGAGACCTACCGTACCACATCACATTGTATATTACTCAACGCAGTAAGTGCAACAAACAACTGGGTGCTACAATTTGCTAATTGCAGCGAAGGTCGCTATAACGAAGATGTGGATTCAAGCAGCTGTTATACGAGTTATAACAGCCACAGCCACATAACACTCCATGTCGTATTCCGTGCGTCGACTCTCGTTAGAATTAAGTACGAATTTAGTACATTTCCACTATACTTGTATATGTAGGTGAAATGTATGACACGAAAATAATAGCCTGATGCCAGAAATTATTTGTTGTAGTAAAATTCCTCATCCCTGCATGTAATGGTACTGACCGAGCATCGTCTATGGAAAATGTGTGCCAATATGATGTCGGAAAAGACCCCGGGAGAATCCGAAGAAGGTCGGTCAACCAGAACTATGAATGTATGGATGCTTTGGAAGGAAATAGTAGATTCAATCAAAATAGCGCTGAGTTTTAAACTAGCGCCGTTATGTAGTGTGGATTCATTATCTCATCTTGTTACGTTGGTTAAAACTCAGTTGACACACTTAATGTAGACTTAATTCATTCATTTGTATTTACTTGGCAGCTTGTAGACCGTAATTACAGTACTGTATTCTCAATACAACCAAATTTAAGAGATAAAAAAAATGTCAAGAAACTGCTTACTGTATTTACTGTAAAATGCCTGTGTAGGTAAATAAAAGTTAGAAGGCCTGACATTTCGGTCCTAGCAGGATCATCTTCAGAGGCTATTAACTGAAACAAATTTAACAGACTACATATACTGAAAACACACAAAAGAGACAGATGGACAGTAGGCTAATGTTAGTTAGACAGAACAATGGGTAACCTGATGAAAGGGAGATGATAGTATAACTACAATATGGAGATAAACTCTACAGAGGGGTGTCACAATGGGCAGTGTTGTACAATGGAGCTTTAATAGCTCCATGGTTGTACGTAAGCTTGCACGTTTTTGGTGAAAACTAAAAAAAACGAATCTGGCTCTAAAACCGTATTTTTCCCTCACTAATTGCATTGAAAACATCGAAAATCTCTGAGGTGTCGCGATCGCTAAGATGCGTATTTTTTATGACCGGTAATGGTACTGACCGGGCATCGTCTATCAAAATAGCGTTGAGTTTTAAACTAGCGCCGTTATGTAGTGTGAATGATCTCTTATTGTTAGGTTGGTTAAAACTCAGTTGACACACATATATTGTAGACTTAATTAATTCAATTAAAAGGCATCATTTATTACAAACCAACCAAATTGCTGGTTTGACCTTTTTACATTATAATATTAATAATTAGCTGTAATTTTTACGACGCTTAAGCAACCACAAATGTGGGAGATGCCCGCATGGGCTCATTGATTACAACTTACACGTCGGGTGGCTTCCAATTAACATTTTAACTCAAATTTGGATGAAAAACCCACCTATGAACCGGCCGGGTAGGGAATTTTTTTTCCAAACAGGTGTTTGCAATTGTGTGTAAATAGTCGCTCATGAATGGTCGAAAAAGTTACGTCATCACCATAGAAACCGTCACTTCGAGGTTACCAAAATGTCTGCATCATTCGTTGCAACGAAGATATACCCGTTCAAAATTACCCGAGGCTTTTCGTATCTTTGGAACAGGGTTAGAAATACTTAGCACACTAGTTTGGTATGATTGTATGATCTACTATCGATGTTTGTTCGAAGTTTTCTGTGAAAGCATTAATCGATAACATCGCAGAGTGAAAGTTTCGTACATGGTGCTTCAAACATGTGCTGTAGGCCTATATGCAGTGCAGTGACGGAAATATATCATACTGCAGACTATGCTGTTTTGCGTATATTCATTCAAGACGCGTGTCGTGAAGTTGACTTTAGCGTACCCATTCCACGAAACGAATTCCGATTTCAATAGAACGTCTCACGAATCTTAGATAACGTAAACACGAACCCAATAAAATGTAGCGTATATATCATTTAGTAATGTCAACATGTGATCCAAACATTAAAAGTTAGGGCGTTTGAAGGGAAACCCCGTAACTAGGCTTAATTAATTTTCAATGTGTTATTCAGTGTATGTCTTAGAACTTCCAAGCTATGGTCATTATTGGAGTTGACTTAACGAGCAATCTAATTGGCCGGAAACTCTGTAATTGCCAACCCTTTGGGGAAAAAAATATCCGCGGCCGGGTAGGTCTATCGAACACGGAACCTCCCGATTGCTAAGCGTCATTGCTTCAAATACCACCGCCTTTATCCACTTGACCACAGCACCGGTAACATTGTCTGATTCTGTTCAATTTGTCTATAAAGTTAGCATATGCCTAGCCTGTGTCTACACTAGTGGAGAGGAGATGAGGAATGTAAAGTGTGTATGCATGGAAAGTCAATGGAGGGTATCCACTAGATAATCTTAGACTTGTTTAAACTTTGCTAACGAGGGTAGTCTACATAGGTTACCTTGAACCACAAATACACGGGACGCACTTTCTGTAATTTTATAATTCAATAAACATCGAAACGGACCCATTCTGTGACGAAGATACAAGTTCTAGAAATTGATGTGAATTTTATTTTCTTTGTCATAACCCGTAAACTACAAAAGTGTACGTTGTTACAAATATAGCAAAAGCTAGATCATGGTGTAGAAATTTGAGATATTTATTCGACAATGTTCTGTGTATCGATCAGCGTCCGAAGGATCGCCCAGTTTTGATTCCTAGAAAACAAGATATAGTTATAGCTACCTAGCTGTTCGATCGTATTCACCGCTAACCAGTTTGTCGTTATTTCGCGTTTATTTACATTGCATATACGAAGTGATCAAGTTTTTTTTGAGAATTGCTGGTTGATTCCGCGAAAGAAGTAGGTATTCTCTTTGAATGTTCACGTATAATTTCTTATAATAACTTCGATCATGTCTTTAGGGTTTATGTTTGCGGGCCTAACAGTAAGCAGTCTAGGCTACGTATATGGCAAGCCATGTGGGACAAACACTGCATAATATATGCTCGTATTAATTGGAATTTATACGCGTATTAATTGGAATATATACGCGTATATATTATTAGCCAATCATATGGCTTAAATATATCCGCGTATTAATTCGAATATATACACGTATTAATTCGAATATATACACGTATTAATTCGAATATATACACGTATTAAATAAAATACATATGGGGATTAAATCCAATATATGCACGGATTAATTAGAAAAACATTTCCGCTCTTGCTGTGTACATTTACCAACGATACATTTTTGGCGGGCTCGCGAGATCGCTTCAAAAAGCGAAACTTTACACATGTACAACACATGTATATTCGAATTAATACGCGTATATATTCGAATTAATACGCGGATATATTATGCGGTGTTTGTCCCACATGGCTTGCCATATACGTACTGAATCATCATAGTATATAATCGACAACTGGGTCTACCCAGCTGTTTTTGCGGGGTGGGTCAGGTGATTACTTTTACATGTAAGGGGTCGTGCGTGAGTGTGCGTATTGTTTTTGTCAATATTCTTTGGTTTGGCGAGCCTTGGGAAGGTCAGATCAGTCATTTTTTGGATTTCGGGTTGGGTAGGTTGTGTGTGTTGATGTTTAACTAGGCTTATTGTTTAAGCACGAGGATAGATTTACGGCACGGTAAGTTTGCAAAGTATTGGCGCTCTTCTTAAATGAATATCTTGATTACTTTCTTGAATTCTTGAAAACCGATTGAATATAAACTTATATAAAAGCGGAATCCGTCAGTGAGACTACTTCCTTGCTCCGTGCACCAGACAATGAGTAAAGTTTGCAACCCAGAAATAGCTCTGATAAAAAAAATATGCCTGAATTACTATTTAGATGTACAATGGCATGACACACACAGGAAGTGTTTACAGCGATTTCAATCTGACGACCTCAGATGACGCTTGACCTCTACTAAACAACATAATTATTTTACTCATTATAGCACATCCCCACGAATTATGCCTCCTATCGTGAGATATCCTGTTTACAAGGTTTTCGTTGTTTGACGTGTGGTGACCTCAGGTAACCTTTACAAAAAACAGTATAGTTCTTGTACTCAATATGAAGCATACACATACTACATATAAAAACGTATTCATACTTCCTTTCATAAGATATCAGGTTACAAGGTTTGACATCTGGTGACCCCAAATGACTTTTGAACACCAAAAACAATAGGGTTCTTGTACTTATACGGGCATCCACATTGCAAAGTATGAGATTAGTCACTTTCTAATCTTGAGATATCGTGTTTACAATATTTTCACAGTTATGGTGACCTCAACTGACCTTTGACCACACAAAAAAAATACGGTAGTTTTATTTAGTATGGGGCACATACGTGTTAAGTATGAGTTTCATCAAAGTTACCCTATATCATGTTTCCAAGCAAGGCGTCACAAACATCCACGCCATCATAACTGCACAAGTTTCTCATGTCATCGAAACAAAAAGGAACACTTAAAATAAACCCAAACAAACAAAATACCAAAAAAAAAAACATCGAACAAACAAAGACAAAAATATATTTATCCGAGACCACCATAAAAGAAGAATAATTCAAACAACTCACTAAAAATACAAGCAAATGGAATCGAACCTAAAATTTGATTACTTCATTCATTTCGATATTATTACCGCATGCTAACAGTTAAGAATCGCTGTAAATATTTGAATGTGTTATATTTCGAATTCATTCGGTAAGGAATAAGGTCTATTCTGTCTGCTCACTGAGTAAATAAGTAAACATTTATAATAACAATAGTGATAATGATAATACTAATAATAGTAACAATAATAATAACAATAATAATACTAATAATATAAAAAATAATAATAATATTCGTTCACATCCATCTGAGAAAGGACGTTTCTTTAATACTTGGTATACATCAAACTTCCTGCAACTTAAGACACCTCTAATGTTCCTTCCATTGAATAGAAGAAAAGAATGAAAAGACCAATACTACATTCGTAGTTGGCACACGCTTGAATTATACTAGAGAATGCTACAAATGAATTCAAGATTATTCAAGTCAACATTCATTTTATCGACAATTCTTTTACTGCCAAGTCTATTCAACTAACAATTCGATAAAATTATGACTCGAGTCCAAGTCATTGACTTGAGTCAACAACTCTGCAAAATGGATGGCATGATATAAAACAACATGCTAATCTGCTTTGGATAGTTCTAATCCACACATAATTGGATACCCTGCAATCTATTTAAGAGATTACCGTGTTTAAGTAACTGATTGCTCTGGTTTACACAATAGGGCAAAGCTTGTGTTTCGAT
>JAIPMN010029745.1:0-17760 GCA_020650975.1 Apostichopus californicus
AGTGACGATATTACCCTACCCCTGCAGAATTTGTGCACACCGGGTGCACCACTACCCCCCCCTCCCTCACCCCCATCTGGACTTCATACACTGTTGATCAGTCTTAGTAGTAAGCATAGGCACACTGCTGGATTTATCTACTGTCATCTTCTTCAAAGAAGTCGAGTAGAATCGTCGTCTAACTACAGTATTAAAGCTACTGGATCAATTGTAGAACCAAATCCTACTGATGTTCTTAACAGGGTTAAACTTGGTTTTTTTTTTGCAGCAATTACTTACCTTGATGATCTTGAAGAGAGAAACCAGCAAATTGAAATGATTTCTACACCATGTATAATTTTGGCATAAATTTCGTTATGTTTTATCATTTATACCCACTCCCCCTGTACAGTATGTGAAAGGTGGGAGACCTTGTTTTCAGTCTTGTGTAAATGCAGAACTATACAGATATAATCAATATATGGTCACACCTCTCTAGCAATGATATAATACAATTATGATGTCATTTTTTTCCTTCCTTCAGGCTTCAACCATGACCACAAAAAAGAAGAAGCTAACATCACCTGGTGGTCAACAGTAAAATGTCACCAGATGCAGTTATCACCACCAGCATGGAGTTAGAAGAGAGTAACTGTAATTTAATGTGTAACCATGTCATCAACCATACTCACCTAATGAGAAGCAGTCACTTTAGGTAACTGTAACCACCAGCTGAACTTGACAGTAACCAGCTGAGATAACTGTAATCACCAGCTGAACTTGACAGTAACCAGCTAAAGAACAGTAATCAACAGCTGAACTTGACAGTAACCAGCTGAGATAACTGTAATCACCAGCTGAACTTGACAGTAACCAGCTGAAGAAACTAATCACCAGCTGAACTTGACAGTAACCAGCTGTGATAACTGTAATCACCAGCTGAACTTGACAGTAACCAGCTGAAGAAACTAATCACCAGCTGAACTTGACAGTAACCAGCTAAGGAACAGTAATCAAGTGCTGAACTGACAGTAACCAGCTTGAATCAGTAGATGAAATGGATAGCTATCACCAAGGTTTACTGCAAACACCCGTCTCCCATGCTATGATTGGTTACAAATTAATATGCTTCCCTATTGACGTAAACAAAATACCAATCTATTATAAACAAAACCCTCCATCTGGTTTTAACTATCAAAATCTACCAGTGCTGCTCATGGGTAACAAACTTTCACAATTTTAATACAAAACACTCGGAATAACTAGCGAAAAAACTCTCCCCTGCTATTTGCAACTGAACCAACGTTTAAAGTATCACTCAGCAGCAACCTCTCTCTGCATTTAAATGTGATGTACCCTCCTCCACGGTGCAAACCCTCTGAACCCACGGACGACGTTCGATGTCTCCTGGAGTGACACCTTTCCCCCCCCCCCTATCTTGGCATAACTTCACCCTGAAAAATAATATTTCAATACTTTGTTAATCCCTCTGGTGGTGTGGCAGTGATCTATCTGAGTGGGAATCTTTACGTGAAGAAGAACATGTCCCCCTCTTCAAATACTATGTCGGGAACGAGCTGGTCGGGGGCGACCTTGGTCTTGCCGGACGACCGTGACGTACCCTCCGAGAAGCTGTGGAACCAAGGATGGCACAGGATCTCCTCAGTGGTGAGCCGTTCGCTCGGGTCGACTCTCAATATGCTGTACAAGAGGCATTTGGCCAGTGGGGACAGTGACTCCGGGACGACGAACAGCCCCTGGCGAATCTTGGCGAACAGTTTGGCAAGCTCGGCGTCGTGAAAGGGATACCGTCCGACCAGCATAGTGTAGAGGATCACACCCAGGCTCCACACGTCTGCTTGCTTGCCAGAGTACACCCCGGAGGGGTTGAGTATCTCCGGGCTGACGTAGGCCGGGCAGCCGTGCTTGTCCTGTAAGGTGTCATCCTGAGGGTCCGGTAGAATGTGCGCATCTTCTAAATTATCTAATACAAGATGAGTTCTGCAAGAGGAAGAAATGAAAAAAAAAAAGAGGTGTAAAGTATACCGCTGGACAATGTTGGTTTCTTATAGACTCTGTCTCACAGAGAGACTCGAGCAGACAAATTTATACTAGATGAAATGATTAAAAGGCCTATGCAATGCACACTCTCAAGGTATGTTCAACCTCTTGGCTAAGACACACTGTTTGAAATGTAGGATGCTGGGGAGGTTGCAGCAAAAATCTATATTGTTATTTATTTTTATTGTTATAATTGATGTTGTTCTTGCTGCAGCTTGCGACAGTGGCGGAGCGTCCATACAGTCAGGGGGGGCGGATGCCCCCCCTGATGGACTCAAATGGAATGCTGGCGCCCTTTTCAGCTTTTTACCACTTTTTACTTATTCGCGATTATTGACTTTTTCATTGCGCTCTCATCTACCTATTGACATTTGTCACATTTTTTGGGCGATGACACTTATTTATTCTTCGTTTATCTGCAAATTAGCAAGGCCCGGAAAGGGTCATTTCCGGCGGTCTAGGGAGTATCTTTACTCAAAAATTTCGGTACGCTCCGCGCCAACCCATGGTGGCGCTTCGCTTAGATAGTGTCGGAAGCGCCCCTACAGACCATTCTCGCCTCTCTTGTACATACAAGCTCATACACACAAAATCCAAACCTGGGCAAAATGCATGTATACACACCCAAATGAGTACACTATTTCATGCTCTGCAGAGTGAGAGAGGCAAGGACTATAGTAGCCACCACTGGAATGTATTTACTGCATAAAAGGATATAGACCGGTTACAGTGGGTGACTGAGTAAAATGGATGCATCTAACAGAACAGGGGGTTCCTTTACAGAACCATAGAATTTTTACTGTTTTATGCTAAATATACCTCATACTATTTCAACATACTCTTTCATACATGTATATATGCTTAATTTAACACTTTAAATACTGAATGATTCGGAGAATTTGATGAATTCCTCATTTTGAGTACATGATTAATACATTGTTTCACTGCAATAGGGACAAAAAACATTATGATTTCTGAAATGGCAATTAAATGACCTTGTCCCTATACAGCTACAAAATATCACTTAACACTGTGGACAACAATATATATTTTTGAGACTTTCTAGTAGGATTGTATTTTAATGATCAATTGTTTGTTACCTAGGGAATAAGATCTTTTTATGTGTTCAAATTTTATCTAGCAGTTTTGAAGGCTCTGACTTTGGTCTCTTATAAAATACTATGGTCCCTGTGTGAAAAACTGCGCTACACATTGTTTGGGACTTTCTAGCAATCTGACCATTTTGCATCAGTAGCCTTTTTACGATCAACATGTGATACGTGATATATAAGTTCAGGCTGTGTATTATACAACCACTGAACCTTAACTCTGACAACATTCACTGTGCACAGAGCACCATCTCATCACACTCCCTAGCTTGGCACATAACATGACAACACTGTTGCTGTCCCCCTGTAGAACCCCTACACAGAGTGCTGCACAAATATCAATACACCTTATCAGCACAGAGCCAGCCTGTCTATCAATACTATTGCAACAGCAAACAGACAGACAGACAGATCTCTTGCAACATTTAGGGAAATCCCTGCCAACAGTCTTCAAAGAGAAAGTAAGGGAAGCACAGAGGTTATTGCAACAGCTTAGGAAAATGCCCAGGGAGTATCAATACCATACAACAATGAAGGTCAGGTCTAATCGGTACACAATAGCAATACAGAAAGTCAAAGTGAT
Source organism: Apostichopus californicus (assembly GCA_020650975.1). Lineage (NCBI taxonomy): Eukaryota > Metazoa > Echinodermata > Holothuroidea > Aspidochirotida > Stichopodidae > Apostichopus > Apostichopus californicus. The sequence continues at coordinate 3,733 of JAIPMN010029745.1, forward strand.
GTAACTTACAGTATACTGCATTTATGTAGTACAGCAAGGATACTATATGTGCAGTACTGTTATAATATGCAAAGATGTACAGTACAGTATGTTGTACATGGTACTGTATGGCACAGTATGTACTGTGAACAAGATGTACAGTACGGCATGTTGTATGGTACTGCATGGTACAGTATGTACTGTGCAAAGATGTTCAGTACAGTATGTTGTATATATGGTACCCTACAGTACAGTCTGTACTGTGAACAAGATGTACAGTACAGTATGTTGTATATATAGGGTACTGTAATCTGTATGGTACAGTGTGCAATAGTTTTATAGTACAGCCTCAGTACGTTGTGTATGATACTGAATATGGTATACATGTATAATGTATATGGTAGATACATGTATGTATTTTTATACATGGTACAGTATGAACACTGTAGAGAGATATACATACATGTATTTATGTATACATGTATCTTGTAGTTATAAGGAACAGACCCATGCACCTGGAACATGGAAATTGCACCACAATTTAAGGGGAACTATGTCCTATTGTTGAGCCAGTATTCCCCGCACCAACCACTTGTTTGCTTGCTCATGCTGACGTCAAACACTTTGTAAGTGCCTTTGTTCACTCCAGCTATGACCTTTTACGGAACCTGTCCTTTTCATACATCCAGATCCGTTAACGCTCAGAAAAGAGTTAGCACAGTAAACTGTTTGAAAGCTTCCAATTTCTGAATGAGAAAATGCCAGTAAAATATTCCCCTGATTATGGCATTAAAATTACCCAAAATTTCTTTTTTTAGAAGACTACACAGTATGTGAATGAGTGCTTCCAGTTTGGATTAATACCAGATCAACTTTGTGTTCACACTGAGAGAGTATACAATGGAGACTGAATGCACAGAATTTGATTTTGCAATTTTACATTCTGCCGGGAATGGACCGTTATTCCAACTGAGAAGCACCCCAATCTCCCACCCCCCACTCCCTCCGCCCTGCCCACCCTCTACTGAAGATAAATAACGCTATATATAGTTTCCAAAGCCAATACCATCCCCTAAATGAGACGGTTAATTCTGGTCACCGAGCGCAACAAACTCTTCACATCCCAAAGTCCGACTAGTTATCGACTATTCGTATCGGAATTTTCACCTCCTGAATTCAGACCCCAATATGTATACGACAATGTATATACTGGTTACTTACTGCTCTGGATTAGCGAAGACAAATTTCCTTAGTTTCAGATCCCTCAGGATGATACCGCTCCTGTGGCAATGGGAAACAGCCGAGACGATCTGGCGGAACAGCCGGGCTGCCTGAGGCTCCTTCAGCTTCCTCTGGCTCCTGATGTGAGTGTGAATGTCCCCGTAGGTCGACGGGAAGAAAACATACGCGTGGTCGTCGCTGAACAGAAGTTCGTGCACATTGTTTATGTTCTCTTGGGGCGCCACGTTGAAGCGCGGAGCAAAGGTCTCTTGGTACTTGGATCTCGGAGCAATCTGTGGACGAAGGTAATTATAGAACTCTTGAATGTCAAGAAACAGGGATATATCTTGAACTATTTACAGGTTTAGATCATTTGTAGTCAAACTGCTCACAACAGCGCCACATGCACACACACCAACTGGCACACACAGTGCATGCCGTGAATAATACGTACCATTATTCACAGTACTGTTTGCTGTGATGTAAAGATTGCACGTTACACTTTGACGACGTAGTGACTAAGTACTGTATGATATCTTCCAAACCAAAGTACATCATTGGTAACAAACCTATTTCATGGAATCAACAACTTGTACACAATCTGAACATTGCCAATTTAAGTCCTTTTTCTCAAAAGAAATAAGAAAGACCAAAAAAAAAAACTTGCTCTTTAATCTACCAGTTAACAGCACTGGAATACTATACAGTGCAACAGCACGGTAATGTGTACACAGTAAACCACCAAAGTTCTGTGTTTTTTTCTTTCTGTCAAACACAAGTATCTCTTTAAATAATTCAACCCTGCAAATGTGCATCCATTTCAGAAAGGTCACAACACGGTCCGTCATCCTACTGAATGAGAAATGCCTCTGGCGTCTAGACAATAAAAACTGAAATATCCCTTCGAGACCCAACCTAAATTCTTAAACGTTCATCTTAAGGACTGAACATTTTCTGAAGGCGTGATCGCCCAATCGCATGATGTAGCCAGCTCCTACCATGATTGGACTGTATATATATATATCTGGATTGTGCCAATATTAGTGCGGTCGACTCGGTCCCTTCAGGAGCGCGATAGAATACGACTGACATGAGCAAAGAATTCTGTGGAAATTTGCCGACGGAACAGCCGCGATCAAGTTTTATTTAACTAACGATTGTAGCAGGGCGGACAAAAGATGTCATTTCCTTGGTTACGAAAGAGGAAACTGCGGATGACTGATTGAGCGTCCTCCGTTGAAATAGTTTTGTCATATTTAAATTTAGTGTAGCGTGATCACTAATACCAGTTTGGGATGCTGCAGTGCTTACGTCAACATAAAAAAAACATTAACAACAAAACCCATCAATATCTATGAGCTGTAAAATGACAAATTTCTGATGCCAATTTTTGCAGACTGTGAGTTCAGAAAAAAAACCTTCCCGCCATAATTACTTCTACGGTATGTAATATTCAAGCAAGGAATTCTCATTTGGTTTAAAACCGTCGGGTAGAATTTTTCATCAAAGTGAGAGTCTGTGAGAGTGACATACTACTAATACAGATTTCCATTTTTCACACTGGCGGTGAAAATATCGCCACCGCTCAAAACACACATAAAGTTTCTACATTGCCTCTACTGTCTACCCTGTTAGCAGAGTGTGGCGCAATCGGAAAACCACAAGTTGTCAGAATTTGGCCGGTACGATCATTATTTGAAGGAAAAAAAAAAAACATTGACTACAGTTTGTAGTCCAGCTCTTAGCATCTGTATTTTTAAGTAAATCTCCCTTTATGTACCTATTTTTAAAAGTCAGTGCAAAAAGGCGTCTCAAAGAGGCACCTATTACCGTCTACAAGGTACGGTAGGAATCACCAATATCCAAATATCCCAAAACTAACTTCTGAGAGGGACCAAGACACACAATTTGAAGAGTAAATTTCAGAGTCCGAGCCTTCCCCCATACAGTGTTAGTATAAGTCTATCAATGTCAGTAAATCTTTCCACAAAAAAAATATAATTCTGCACTAAATGCAGTTATGTTCAAATGAAAGGTTCTCCTACTTGCTACCTGAATACACCCTCCCTCCACCACCCCTGCCCCTCCACCACCCTCAAATTTCTTACAAGACAGACCTGTTTATTGCAAACGGTTGACAATTCTAGATCCTAGTTCGAGATGAAGCAAGAATGAGAAAGAGATCTCGTAGATTAACGCACATTTAGGCTTAAGCATATCATTATACTTGACGTATATACAGTATATATGTACCGTAGGTGGTGTACACTAAAAAGTCTAAAACTAGATTCGACTGCGATCTGGGAATAGAAAGCAAAGGATAAAATAAATAATCAGCTTCCTTGCCAACAGTTAAAAATAGAACCACTGATTGACCTTATCATTTTCCTGCATTAGATCCGATGACAGTCATCTGTGAAAGTGCAGCAATAAACAGCCACCAAATTCTATCATTCGAAAGTCTTTCCGACCTATTTGTCCCACTTTGGGGAAATTTCCTCCAGTTCTGCAGATAAAACTTCACAGCACGCTGACTCACTGCAATTATTTGTTTCCTTTTCCCACTCATTTGTAACTTCCTTGCTAAAAGCAACCTAACAAGACATTTATAGCCAAGCTCCCCAAAGCCTGTAAAATAGCCCCCATGGAATATTTCAAAAGCTATTTCGCAACTCCCAAGAAAACAATAGGCATTGTGTTTAAATAAGCCATTGTCAGATCTAATCTCTCTCTCTCCCCTGATATTACTACACTACAGCTTATCACAGTTGAGTTCCACTTGATGCTCTATTCAACCTTTAACCGGAAATATATTGACCAGTATTACCAGATGTCTTAAATAGTGTATTCTCTTGTGTGCACACTGGCCACAGTGAGAAAGGTCGAGGATTGTGTATTGTGCAATAGTCGTATAATTGCACAATGCTTTTCACACACACACTGACTAAGAACGTGAGTATTACCTGCCCACTCAGACCAGAATTTGAAAGTGAATCAGATGCATGAAACCAGGTCAATCTGAGGTTACTACACCAAGGACGTGTAGAACGACTGATATTGACTCACTGTGGTATACTATAGTAGTTAGTAATTGTTGACCAAGCTTACTCACTGTCTTAAAATGGTCATGGATTTGCTTTTGGGTCCCATGATACAATATTGCTCACTGATGATCATAGTTATTGTCATAGCAACACTTTGCACAACTTTTATTTTTTCTTTGTATTTTATTTTTGTTTTGGCAATGTCATGCCTAAAGACACAAATTTTCAATACTGGGTATTTCTAAATGAATTTTTTAGTTGCTCTTTAAGTTTTGTTAAACCTATAATATATATAACTGTGGGTAGAGAAGAACACATGTATCTGAATTGCATCCATACATGTATACGCACACCAAATTACTACAACCATGTAAAAATGAAGTTATTCAAAATCATTTGAAATTTATCGCTTGCTTTTGCTGACATGTCACTGACGGGTTACAGTGAAGCACACAAAACAAGTTGACATTAATTGTACGTTGGACTTTCGCAAGCAACATACTTAGTTTGATCAAGTTGTATCGAAAGTGTACATCATTCGATTCTACAGGAAAACACACTTTTCGAGAATGTAGTCCCTTACACGTCACAGATCTATTGCGCAATCAGACTTGTAATTCCGACGTACTACGACAAAGCATTCCGAGGAAAGTTTGAACATTTCCTTCGGGAGACACTTGCAATGTCCTCACTCCGTGACTCTGTCAGTTGATGATCTTTGTTCATCCAGAGTTTTGGAACAAATTACGAGAAATGGCTCCACTAAATTGAACCTGCTGGAAAAAAGGCCCACGGCGCCCTGAACTCTGTCCTGCCAACAGATTTAACAGAAGTCGCCATGTTTTAAAGACCGGCAGAGAGTGGGTGCAGGCTAACAGGATGGTCCACACCGCTCACTTCAGCTGGTCCATAGATCAGTGAGTGGGCCATGTAAGTGCACCAGCGACCAGCATCGTGGGCAGCCAGTCAGGCTGTCCTGATAAAAGAACACAGTGACTTGAGAATCAGACCAGTGCACTGAACTCTATGAAACTACTCGAGACAAATTCAATCCCAAATATAATAATAATACATGTCTGTATCGGACTCTACACAACTGTCAAGAGAATTGCTGAAACGTGTGCAGGCTCAGGGGTTTTTAATTTTTGAAAGCATTGTTTGAATGTCTCTAGAGATCTGCTTAAACGTACAGTACAGAACACTCCATTACTTTTTGCAATGAATAGTCATCTTGGTTACTGCAACACAATAGTGCAGGCCAAACAATTAAGCCTCACAGAAATGGCATTCATGAACAATCATTTCCTGGTTTCAGTGAATATGTTGGCAATGTTACCCTGTTCAGAATTAACACGGTCAAAGCTTGTTAGCTAGGTTAGTAAGTTATTGCATCATCACTGTAAATAATGGACAGCTCAGATAGCGTACCAGTTAAATGCCGTGTTAGTTAAAATGAACTTACCTTTACTGTGAATTTCTCCTCAGATACAGAATCCAAGGCCTTGAAGGTGCTACAGTCAATCTGGTCCAAAATAACATATTTTCCTATCTTTTTTAGTGGTTCATTTCCCTTAAGAGACAATGGTATAAAGTTAGGTGGAGTTGGCGCTGATAAATGAGGGCTGATACTCCCACTTAAAAAAGAATTGTTCACACTCTGGGGTGTGTCTTGCGATGAGAGTTCATCCTTACTACGGCCATGGTGATGACCAATAGGGATGGGAACAGATTGTCTACGAATGCTCATCTAGCAAAATATAAAATTTCCTTATTTTTGCAAACCTGCTTTCTTCCAATTCAGGCCTACAAACAAAAAATCAGCAGAGAAAATTAACTTTTCTCTAAAACTCTAAATAAATGTACAGTTATTTCCTGAGAGATAGTACTAACAATGTTAATAATGAAGAGCTTTACTTTTCGAATTTGCTGTTTACTGCTAAAAGTAAAACTGAACGAAACATGAACAAAGGGGCGCGCGCGTTATACTTTTTTTAAATGGTATTTTGGGGCCAGGGTTGCTAAGGGTGGCTGACGATGTGAAAGATGTTATAGAAGGAATACTGAAAAAGTCAAAGTATTTATCCATGAAAACGTGAGTTCTTAATATCAACACAAATATTGAGCTTTCCAGCATGAAGATATTCCGAACTTGGTAATTTTTGGAGGAGATGAGAGCATTTAAACCGTGTATTGAGCCAGTCCTGTGTGGCAATGTAGGGGGTCTCTCCCCGCTACAATTTACAAATAACCCGATAACAAGCGTAAAAAAGCCATGCTTGGCACTGTTTTCGTAGGGAGTATAAACTACGAAGTTATTGCACGAATAAGACACATATCGATGATCCAGCCATCTTCGGTGTGTCAAGAGAAATTGGCGAAAGATTTTGCAACACAAAGCGGTATTGTGGTAACGTGGAAACCTCCAACTTGAGCCAACAATTTGCAATGCAGTTGCACGATGTGACGTCACTAACTGTGATGCAATTTCTCCAGTCCAAGTCCGATGGCTCGGAAATTCCAATTTCTGCTTTTATTTTGTCTCCTTCTGTTGATGCCTTCCCAAATGAGATGCAGAATTATCTGGTATCTCAATATTTCCTTCGGGGTTCTAACTGCCGACTTGCTAACAGAACTGTGGAACCGGCAACGTTCTTCTAGCCGATCCCAGCCTAAAGGGTTGGGAGAGATTTTGTTCCTGTACTGACAGCCATGTTGGCAGAAAAGAAATGAACGCAATGTATATCTAACGTACCACGCACCGCACCTAGTACTTCTACGCGTACTAGTATACCTTACGTATACAAGTAGATGGCATACAAGTACGTGTAATAAATGTGTATGTAGTATACGTGTAATAGATGTATGCAGTCGATTTCGGTTGCATAAAGAGCCCCGGATGTATTATGTGCAGCTCAGACATATTGCTCCACCTGCATTCATTCAACACATCGTAAATTACACGTCTGTTATAATTTATAATAAATTTGGACAGAATGTTAGGAATGAGCACGAATTTAATCATATTTTCCATTAAAATGTAGATAATTGTGCATCTTTTTCAGTTTTGTTCTCTTTCTATCTCAGACAGAGGAGTGGGATAAGTCGAATAACGCCAAAGAGTAGCTCCTTTCGTGGATTATTTTACTACGCATAAACGAACTACTTTCAGTGTGTAGGTGTGTGATTGCGAAATTTATGGATCATGATGCAATATCTAAACCAAGCTCTCTGGTAAACCTAAAACGGAAGTGATGCTTCCAATTATGGCAATTGGATGACTCAGTTTTGTCTACGTATCAGTTCTTTGAAATGTTCTAACCAATCACCGCATTCCACTTAAACTTGGCATGTAAACGGAACTATTAACGAGAAACAAACCGAAAAAAATCTTGCGAGTACTGTCGTAATATGAAAACGTCTGATATAATAGATCCCAGAAAGCTTGACTTGACTTTTCAAGAGTTGAATGAAATGTTGAGCTTCCAATGATACCCATGATGAACTAACTAAAAGTACATCAAGAATAACATTTCTAGTCCACGACATTACAACTTGGATATTCAGTGGTCTTTTGCTATAAACTTCTATCATGTTGATTATAATAATTGACAAGGACACAACATCGGGTTTGTGAAAGTTATGTATACCTCCCAGTGTTGAACTTCAATCGAGTCCGACAAATCGACAATTCCCGAGACCAACGGTCCAATGGCTAATCCTTCAGTTTCCGAAATAGCCCACTGATAAGATATATCGGGAGGGGAGGGGTGGGGTGTTGCGTTTGGCCCTGTCGTCACTGAGGTGATAGCAATGGGATGTATATAAGAGCGGGCGACTATATGTAACAAAGGGTGAGGTGAGCTGGTGCTATAGGCTGAAGGAAGCCAGCTGAAGTTGTTTGTTGTTTCGACAGAAGAAGTCACTTTTCATGGCTTGGTGGCCATTAGGGATTTAGTATTCACACCTATAACATTGACGGATATATACAACGTCATAATGACGTCAGAATTATGGATATGGAAGAATTTTAATCGAAAGACTCAATAACATTCCTGAATTTAGTACGAAATGATTTAGAGAGTGCGTATAGTTGTTATATATAACATAACCCAATGGTTGAACAGTGTAGACTGTATTAATGTCCAACTCCGATATAGCAAACAAGACGGCGCTCCATGGAGTAGCAGATCGTTATCCTCCTCCATGGCGGAAGGATTGTTGAGTTACTTGCATCTGGTTGCATAATCTTTGTTTAAAGGCAGGAATCCAGTGTTTCTTACATACTGTTTAGTTTTAAGTTGCGTATAAAACGATAATACCTAACCATCAATGGTTTCTCATAAAATTTGGGCCAACTTCACCATACTTGTCCTTTCAACCTTACCCCCAACATCCAAAAAGTAATATTCTAGTATTTGTTTCATGATTCTCTACATATCGTGTGGTTTAATGACCTTTTCCTACATGTTGACAAGCAGAAAATTGCTAAATCTTAAGTTTTAGGGTTTCCGAATTTTCAGCTCCGACCCTAAACGCCAAAATCTGTACTATTTTATCATTCTTCTTATCATTCTCTACTTATGGTGATTTAATACCTTTTTCTATACATGTTGACAAGCAGATAAAGGCTAAAAACCATGTTTTAGGTTTCTTGACCTCTGAACTTTGACCAATGACGTCATCAAGCACGCAGGCACACGTTTTAGCTGATCAGGCCCGTACTCACCAACTTTGAATTTGATCGGACTTACATGGTTGGAGGAGTGCCCGACACACCTTTTTTTGCACAATATCGACCAATTTGACCTACATTGACCTTCGACCCTTAACAACCTCATTAGTACTCTTCTATAAGATTTGTCCCATTATTCTCCACATATCTTGTGGTATAATGACTTTTTCCAACATACTGACAAGCAGGTTTAATGGCTAAAAAACAGTTTTGGGAGTATTTGACTCTTGACCTCTGAACTTTGACATATGACGTCATCAACCACGCGGGCACGCGTCTTTATATGTTCAGGCACCTACCCACCAAGTTTGAGCAGTTCGCGACTCACTCACTCACTCACTCACTCACTCACTCACTCACTCACTCACTCACTCACTCACTCACTCACTCACTCACTCACTCACTCACTCACTCACTCACTCACTCACTCACCCACTCACCCACTCACTCACTCACTCACTCACTCACTCACTCACTCACTCACTCACTCACTCACTCACTCACTCACTCACTCACTCACTCACTCACTCACTCACACACTTCCTCATGTATCTGATGTGGCGGGTGAAGTATACAATATCTCATCTCCCTATACATTACATATACAGAGGATAACAAATGCCATGCAGGCATATGCCTGTATTTTTCGTCACGCCTGAAGAAAAACCACTTTTGTTTTATAGCCTAGGTAAAATGACGTCATCAGTACGACGGAAGTAAAAGTTCGTTTGTTATTGTTACAATTGTTTCATTTTACACCTAGACCAGATTATTTTCTTCGTGGAACTTGTTGTTTCACAATTGCTTTCGTTGTATCTCGTTATATTGGGTTTGCGGCTGCATTGTTCCGTGTGAGAACTATTTGTATAGGCTGACCGACAGTCACGTAGTGCGTTTGATTAATATGTACCTAAATATTCCATTGTGTATCGATAATCATCGCATTTGAAAGATATATACGATAAGGGACATTTAGTATATATACTTCTCACCCAATCGGTTAGTCAGTATCATATCAGCAAGTTTATAATATAAAAACGCAACTTTTGAATTAAATTTTGGTAGATCTCTCGTCATGACACCAGTGGCGTCGCCAATGGGGGACACCTGGGTGGGGGGGGGGGGGGCACGTGCCGTCCCAAAAAATATTCGTGCCCCCAGGTGCCCCCCAAATGCGAGTTGTAGTGTTAAAAAAATACTCAAAACAATTTTTTTTTTACAAAGGACGAAACGTATTATGTACATCAGTTAAACTTCTTTCCCACCGACCATCACAATAACCATTTGTTTTCTCACTAACAAGGTCACAGAGGCCCCGGCGTGAATAACTAGTGCTTAAACTTCACACGACCCTGCATGAATATAAACTTAAATTTTCAACAATCTTCTTCACGTTGTAAACTTTGCCCATACCCTCTTGAGATGGAGGGGGCTGAAGTATGCTTCCGCCCCAATTATTCTGGCGGAAAACATAGTTTTGTTCTCTCATTATGGATAATCACCAGATAGCACCAAATTGCATCTTATGATCCTTAATTATTTAAAAACTTTATCAAAGCAAAAGGGTTCATTTCCATTTCCCCCCACCTCAATTAAAAACATAAATATCGGACAGACTAAGTTGCATAATATGGCACCAGATTGCATCTAATTAATCAAACCTTAAATCCCTCCCCCAGGAGGGCATTCACAAATAAATATTGTGCCCCCCCCCCTAAGAAAGTGCTGTACCCCCAAGTTTGAAACGTCTGGCGAGGCCACTGGATGACACAAGTTATACCAACATAAAATCCGGTAATATACAATATAATTGTAAGATCGCCCATTAGTGCCAATCTAAGAATAAATATATGTAACAAAAAAAAGAAAAAAAAAAGAAAAAAAGTTGGACATGAAAATATTTTTTTAAATCATCTTAACATATTTAAAAAGAAAAATGCCGTGATTGTTTTTATCAATGGCAAATTAATGATTTTCCAAGGTTTTTTTTATATAGGCCTAATCATTTCAATTTTAAAGAAAAACAAAACCATCTGTTGGTGCAGGGAATTTATAGGGAGTATCCCTCATAAACGACAGCATAATATTTCGCAATGAATTTATTCCAGTAAAGCAAATAAACTGTGAGTTGGATCAGGGACGTATAGCAAAAGGATAATGCATGTAGGGGGGGGGGTATTGGGATGGAGGGAGGGGGTGGGGATGGAGGGAGGGGGTGGGGATGGAGGGAGGGGTAGGGGGATGGAGGGAGAGTGGGGATAGGCGTGTAGGTCGCTGAGTTCTAACTTTTAAGGGATTTCAGGAGGGCGGAGTACATCCCCCTTTTTTCATAGCTTAATTAACAAAACTGATTGTAAAAAAAATTACAATTTAGGAATTTTACATAATTGCAACAGGGCATTCAATCAGCGTCCATAGCCTAGTTGGTTATAGGGTATCCGCATATAAAGCGGGAGGCCCGGGTTCGAATCCCGATGGGAGACTGTCGTCTTTAATTTCGAATTTTATATGTGGAAGTTTCTCATAAAAAATATATATTTGACCTCCCCCCCCCCCTCCCTCTCTCTCGAAAGTCGAAATAATTCGACTTATTGAGGGGAAGAAAATAAGTAAAGTCCGACGGATTGTTGTAAGATATATATATATATAAACTTAAAGGTTCATTCGCGACATTGCCCGGCCGGCGTGTACTCAACCAGTGCATTCGAATTTAGAAAAAGGGGGAAGGGTGGGGTGGGTTTGGCGGTGTAGAAGCATACGCCTTTCATCCATCATTAAAAATAAGGGGGGACAGGTTTCCACTTCCCTATCGATATTCCTACCGTCCTACTTGTACTATCCTGATATACATCACAGCGTGTGAAATTATACTACGCATATTTGCAAACGGTAAGGATTTTTTTTTTATTATCACGGATCGACCTTTTCGAAACGAGTATAAAAGAAAGCCAACGACGGTTAACCACGAGAAACATACCGATAAACAGAGAAACAAATATATGTTGAAAATGCTCGTTGCAAAAGCTTCTCGGTTTCTCTACCAGTATACATGGAATGTCGCAATTGTAACCTGCTGTTTACCTTGATCACGTGTTCACGTGATCATAAATGAGACTTGGAGATATTCCAATATGATAGATAGTTCAAAGTTTGCGGCTAGACTGAGTTGTATAGTATGGTAAACAGTTCTACTATTGCAACATAACTTGCAATGACTGCAGACATATACGTTAACATATATATATATGGACTATATACCACAACTATACAGGCCTATGTACTCCCTTGTGTTTTAAATATGTTAGCAGATATTTCTAGACAGATCATAGTCCGTTTCCAGTTGCAATTATTTATTGTAAGTCAATGTAATTCACGCCAACAAAATAAAACCCAAAATCCCCAATGTCATAAAGAGAAGAAAGAATTATGAAGTTGGGAATTGGCACGTACATAATGCTTGGGTTTCCACTCGGTCAACCTGTGTACAAGTGACTTCTTGTAAATGTGCAGTGTGCTGCATACTATAGTAAGGAAATATCGTGACATTACAAACTGTTAACACGTAGGCTACTGTCTCCATGTTCGCAATGGAAATGTGGTTTAATTACTGTCTGTCGGAATATTTTACGCGTGGAAATGGGGAAGAAGAGGGGAAATAGGGAAGGAGGAAAGGGGCGGGGGAGGGCCTGGTGGTCCAGTCGTTTGCTTTTCGTACTTAACCTGCATGCATGCCACTGGCATTTGCTCATTAGTAGTTTATAGAGGTTGCGTAATGCGTATACCCAACGGTTCGTTTTGCTGCCCAAAGTCGTGTTTCAAAAGCCCGACTTGTTGCGTCACCAATATACTTGGCCGCCCGTGCTGATACGTCAACGCTGACGTCACACGGTAGGCCCATTATTATATAGGGCCAGTACCATAAACGCCACTGAAATAGGCTATATTGTCATGAGATATACCGGTAAAGAAAAAGAAAGGTTTCATGTTATAAATTCAGTTCATTACAGCTTGACTTAGTCACTCAAGTTCGCTTTGAAATATTATAGAAACTAAATTTGGTGAAAATTCTGAGAATTTTCTCTCTTTGCAAACTTCTTTCTAATACGATTCACACCAATATGATCAATAGCTGTGTAGGCCTAAATACGGGCGGCGGAATGTTTGTAGAATCGAACACTGAATTATTCATCAATCATCAGTCCTTGAAAGCCTTAATGAACCGTTACCTTTTCACACAATATAGTAGCCTACGTAGAAAATTAATTATCAACATTCATCTCACACCAGTTCAGCAGGTTTGCATTGTCACGGTGTAATCTTTATGACCCCAAATGGCAATTACGTACTGAGGATTGCGCAATACTATCAACCGTACACGCCTTTATTGCGCTGTAGGGCAATTCCAGGCTCTTTGTGATTTATACGAGCATGGACGTAGTAGTCCTATAGTAGCCTATTACGTGGTTTTATTGTTCAACAGCTGCTGTTTCAACGAATTCGTCGTACCACCTTTGATAGTATAGTAGGTAAGATATGGTACGATAGTAGATTTAACAACAACATAGTCAATGATACTTATGATACATCGTATATACAACCATGGAGGTCTGTTTTACCTCCATGATACAACAGAGCATAGATTGGCTCAATCCGTAAGCAAATGAACTTGAAACAACACTACAGAAACGTTGGCCTACTAAATGAATAGCTGCTCGCTAATAGTACTATACGGGGTATATATGCGGTGACGTGTACAAGGCCAAGGGGGAGGAGAAATATCCCCCCCCCCCTCGCCCACCTACGACCGTCAGTCGGGGAAATTTGGCATTCTGCAGCCGGGAAAAAATTGGACCATTTCTACGGGTGTATCCCCACCACCCTCCCTTAACCCCACACAAAGTATTTATTAGCATTCCGTGAATTGAGGGCTACTTATATATATATACTTTATGTAAATTTTACATATACCATTTGATTTTTCATAAGTTTTTTATGAGCGGGACCCCCCCCCCCCGCCCTCTTCCATAGGAGTTGGATTTAATGACCCAAATA
>JAIPMN010029746.1:1271-12762 GCA_020650975.1 Apostichopus californicus
CCCCCCCCCCCCGCCCGGAAAAAAAAGACACAGAAGATAGAAACGACTTTAGATATATTAAAATGTTGTTTACCTCAGAGATTTTCTTTCCGAATGCTGTTCTCTCCAATGAATATTTGGTTGCTTCATCCATTGCTCTCTGAGCCAAACCAACAGCCCCAGCAGCGACCTGTCGTTTAACGAAACAAGGCCATTGTTATTTATCTGATACAATACGACCCAAATAAACCAGACAGGACACAATAAGTTAAGATACACAAACTTTTGTCATGAATTTATCCAATGCCTTCACCACTCAAAACTTACATAATTTAATCACTTTAAGCTGCAAAAACCCAGTTTCTAGATCAGTCACTGAAGTTACTCAAGGAACTCTGATGTTTAGTTTTAATGATGACCTGAGAAAAACGAATTTCTGAATGGTACGGATCGTTGAAAAGATCCTCCTCCAGTTCAAGTCACCTAAACTGTACCACTTTAATGTTTTGAAAAAATTAACCTTTCAAACTTCAAATTAACCCTTCAAACATATGAGGCTTAGCCGTCAAGGTGGTTGGTTTTACCAATATAACAAGAAGCTACTCTCCATGTATTAAATATAGTTTGATACAAATATGTACCAAATTTACCATTTATGTTGTGTTTTGAGATATTGAAAAGATGTGTCCACCCCAAATTTGACATTTAACCCTAATTTTTTTTTGGCCATGAACTTTCTCCACCCCTCTTGCCTCATATAGCTACCACGGAAATACTCAATTTAGAAAATTCTTTCCGACAATTATATTTGTGTGAGTCGGGAACCAGCAAACTGGAAAGCTTCTGACAGACATAGTTACGTAGGATCTTGCTAAAAGGATAGAAACAATCATCTAAATTAGTTCATCTCACTTCCAAAATGTCACCAAATCAGTTGCATGCAAAACTTATGGTAAACGCTTAATACTAATACTCATTTACTGTATAGTACTTACAGGTGGCCTGGTCTTATCAAAGGCCCCCATAGCGATCTTGAACCCTGCACCCTGTACCGCCAGAACGTTTTCCTTTGGAATTCGGACATCTGTGAAAGTGATCCCTCTCGTATCTGAAGCTCTCTGTCCCATGTTCCATTCCTACAGAAATGGCAAAACAGAAAGCAGAAAAGAGGAAAACACCTGCATCAGTTGTTGACTAATGAAAATGAAACCATTCTTGTTCGTGACTACTCGTAACAACAAATCATCATCTTGAGCAAAGACAATAGAATCAGTGGCACTATTAACTAATGACGCTGCAACCATTCGTGTTCTTGACTAATGACAATGCAACCATTGTTATTCTAGGCTCGTAGCAATATAACCATTGTTGTTCTTGACTCATACAAGGCAACCATTGTTGTTCTTGATAAATGACAATGCAACCATTGTTGTTCTTGACTAATGGCACTGCATCCATTCGTGTTCTTGACTAATGACAATGCAACCATTGTTTTTCTGGACTTGTAGCAATATAACCATTGTTGTTCTTGACTCATACAAGGCAACCATTGTTGTTCTTGATAAATGACAATACAACAATTGTTGTTTTTGACAACTGACACTGCAACCATTCTTGCTCTTGACTAATGACAATGCAACCATTGTTGTTTTTGATAAATGACAATGCAACCATTGTTGTTCTTGACTCATAAAAGGCAACCATTGTTGTTCTTGACAATGCTATCATTGTTGTTCTTGACAAACAAAACTGCAACCATTGTTGTTCTTGACAACAACAATTGTTGTTCTTGACTCATGACAATTTACTTACACAATTCAGATTTTAACCAATCAATGAATCAATAAAGCGTTCCTGTCCACCCACCTTTCTACCTGGCTCTACTCCAGGCCAATCTCTCTCCACGATAAAACCGGTGAATTCTTTGGCCTTGGTCGGACACTGGAGAGGGTTGTCATCGGTTCTAGCCAGCACAAAGTACCAGTTGGCCTTGCCTCCGTTGGTGATCCACATTTTACTACCGTTGAGGATGTATTCGTCTCCCTTCTTGACCGCTCGGGTCCCAATTCCGGACACATCGGATCCTGCCATGGGTTCGGTCACACCGTATGCCTGGAGGTGAAAAAGAGGTGATTCTCTCATCAGAATGTCCCATACAAAATGCCAAAGTTGCCAAAGGATAACGTCTCCTATTCCGATAATCTTTTGATTCAACCAACTCCTCTTGAGTATGTTAGGAAACATTTGCATAACAATCATTGGCAGACGTCCTGTCATTGTGAACACAACCAGCTGCATACTTAACGACCAAAAGAAAAACAAGCAAAATTAAGTCACCCCTCTTCAACCCCCCCCCCCCTGCCACCCCCATTTAAGTGCAAGCTAACATCATAGATTAGCAAATAAAATAATAATCATCACAAATTTGGTTTATTTGATGGAAAAACAAGAGCTGCATGATGCCTTACAAACTTGAAGGAAAACTAAATTTTCACCTACCAACTACCAAGGACTGCAATATCGTTTTCAAGTTGTTCATTGACATTCAAATACAAAGTTACGCATTGCTGATGCGAGTATGAAATATGAAAGGTAATCAAAGATGACCATAAAATTGAAAAAAAAAAGAAAAAAAGAATACTTACACACATCAGAGGGGCTTCCATCATACGGCCGAGGTATTTCTTCTTTTGTTCATGATTTCCTGCCAAGATTACCGGCATTTGCTGATGAAGGGAGGAAAGGAGAAACCAATAAAACAAAACAAAATTAACTACTTGCCAGTTTACAATCATGTCACTCACAGGAGACATCATAAAAAGAAAGACGAAATAATTATCACATTTGAAACTAGATCTGATTTCAGGTATGGTTGTTTGGTTAAGTTAATTAATTATTGGGGCAAGATGAGGTCTTTGTTCCGCTAAGGAACAATACTTAGGTCTGTGATGGTCGTAATTACCACCATACTTATTTCTCCTTTAATTACCCTCATGCTCATTTTTTCTCCTTGTGGCCAACTTTCAAGATTTTTTTCTGGTCTTACCTTTTGGCCGTCTGAACAGCAGATATGGTTGTCCGAAATATTTAGCAAAATAACAATGACCAATATGACCAATGTAGGAGAGATGTGTAGGTTTGATTAATAGAACACCAATATGACCAATGTAGGAGAGATGTGTAGGTTTGATGAATAGAACACCAACTCTTGGGGTGTTTCCAATTTATCATTTTACCTATTTGGAGGTATTTAGTTACATTGCAATCTCAAGTTTGATGTAAACAACTAGTAATGCATAGGACAACCTCCCAAGCTGATTTTGGTTGTCCAAACAGAAATTTGGTCGTCTTGGATAACCGTAAATATTTGTCCTGCTCAAGTTGTCAGATATCAATAACTTAAAAAGTAAACACTCTGATAAACTAATGTTACCATGGAAATGGAAGTTTTTTGCAAACAAATAGTCCAAGACAGCGACATTGGAACAATTCTCTCCCATTCGTTCTCCAATTACAAAATCTTTTATGCATTTTTTTAAAGCAAGTGGCTGAAAATGTGATATTGTCGGCCCGATCTTATTGTATTGCTGATAGCATGGGCAGATAAAACAATAGATTTACCCCCAGAGAGTTAGCCTCTATTGCCGTCTGGATTCCTGTACAACCGTAGGCCATTTCTTCTGTAACGATGCAAGCATCAAGAATGCCTAACCCAAGGCCACCTGCAAGACAGAGAGCAAAATATTATGTGGAAGAAATATTAAACAATACCTGAAATGTCAAAATTACTATTGAATACAATTGTCTGTTCAATAAATCTGAGGGCAAAAGCTTGCCTTATAACCAAGAATGTTTGACACAATTGACAAATTTGACTGAATATTTAAGTATAGTGTTTTAGATCAGTAATCTGAGATTTAACACAACCAACCAAACGAAAAAAGAAAGTCATTGGTACACAAAATCTTATTCCTGTGACTTCAAAAATCGCAATTTCTCCATGATAGGTTCAACTGAACAAATTGTTTACAGTAACTACTATTTTGCGTTACAGGCCCCACAATTTAGGCTTTTGACTAGCTTTGGCTACTTGCCAGTAGAAAACAAGATGCATAGGTAATCTTCAATAGACATTAGGAACATTAACACAAATGTATGGTAAGTCGGTTAATGATAGTTAGTAACAATACTGACATATATCGATGGTTTTATTACGGGTATGGAATGGTCTATTTGGAAGGAAGAGCGCCATGACCCGGATAGGGTCATCGGGGGGCCCGGTGCAAGAATGTCACCAATTGTTATAAGCTACTGTACGTAGAGAGGAATGCATACTGTATGTAGTGCAGACGGGTAAGGGAGGAATGAAGTAAAGTCAAAAGAAACCTTTATTTTAATATTAAGAATGGCTATAATATTTATAAGGAGTTGTCTTCGGTTGATCAATCCCTATCTTATTTCAATGAATAGAAAGTATTGTTCTTACAGACTGCTGCAGACAAGCAAACAAACAAGCCAATGTGTGATGCAGTGTTACATCATCACTGCTTTCACATTTACAGCCAAGGATCAGCCTGACTAACTTCAAACTACGAGAAGGGTCCAAATTTGGTCTATAAGGTTGGTCTATAAGGTTGGATAGAAAAATTCAACGTTTGAAAATGTGCATCATCACTGCTTTCACATTAACAGCCAAGGATCAACCTGACTGAGGTTACATAAAGGCCTCTCATTAAATGCAAACTATCAAAATATCTTGCAAAAAACAAAAAGTTAGAAAATCATATTTATCAAAGAAATAAATCGATACTACGAGAAGGATCCAAATTTGGTCTACAGTACTTCAATAAGGTTGTTTACACTAAATTTGACGTGAGAAATTGTGCATTACCATACTCATGGGGGATATGAGTGTTCATGAGTCCGAGGTTCCAGCATTCTTCAATAATGTCCGAAGGATACTGCGACACAAAGGGGGAAAAAACAACAGAAAGTTCTCTATTTAAAATGTTATCAGATAAGTTATTGATGCCATTGCTTGATGTAGAGATGCACCTGCACTTAAAAACAAACAGATAAAATTATTATTTGAACCCGAAAATAATTTAAAGCCTAAGTTTTAAACTTGTTTGTAACAGCCTCTCACATTTTTGGAGCCTACCTAAGCAACGTTGCAGGTGCCTTACATACAAATATTTCACATGAATTTCAATGGTAGACAATTCAGAATTTCTTGTCCTTTCCTTGATAACAGAGAAAGATCAGTATGGGTTTTTGTACGAGTACTAAATATCTGTGTAGTGTGCATCAATGTTAGGTTCCTAATAGTTTACGAAGAGACATGAATATTCAGTAAGCAATTATCTATCTTGATACATTATCTCTGAAGAGATTGCCAGAAAGATCACTGAACATTTCCCTTACCTAGAGCAAATAAGTACTCCTAAAGATCTTGGAAGTTTTCTTTAAACATGATACTGTATCCTTTACCTTGCAGTGCAAACATTCCTGTCTGTTATCTTGCTACTCTGAGCAAATAACAACATAATACACCTCCTCCCCCTCCCCACCCCCCTCCCTAAAAATAAAATTAAAAGAAGGCTGTGTTAGGCACATAGTTTAGAGTGTAGTTCCCAAGTTTGAAATCTAACCATGTACAAATAAAGTGATTTACAAACAAACAACATAAAACACACTGCTTTGAAAACATCTAAAGGCAGAGTTACCTTCCGTGATACCTTTGATAACATCTAACAAAGGCAGAGTTACCTTAGGTGATACCTTTGACCAGGGAGCTGTTATGAAACAACTCCCTGCTTTGACTCACTTCTCCTGTTTTGTCATAATGTGCTGCTTTTGGAATAATTTTATCTTCAACAAACTTAGCAGCCAATTCTTTGTACTCTTGCTGTTCTGGTGAAATATCTGTAGAGAAGGGAAGTCAATAATTCTCCTATAAATGGGATGACTGACAATTCCAGAACAATTGATTCTCAGAGACAAGTTTGCATCAATGGATTATTATTAATTTTTTGCAAATGGTGTTATACTGTACTTAATTGCACTTAAACAGTGTACCTTCATACACAACAAATCTAGGAATAATTTCACAACTAAGCATTGCTGAACAATATTTCTTTTGTATTTTAACCTTTGCTACCACTGCCATATATATTCACATTTTGGTCATATTGATATATGTCTCTTCACCTGATACTGTGTGTATTGTAGTTAATTAAATATTTAAGTAAGCCCCAAACTTTACTCAGGTTTGGTAAGATGTCAGTACAACTAAACGTTAAATATTTTGTTTCACCTTGATTCAATATCTTGAAAAAGGATTGTTAATCTGAGATACATATGTAATTTAATGTAATTTATACATTAAGAGTACTATTAAGCTATGCTTACCAGTACAAATCTTTCCTAAATAGTGATTTATCTGCACAATTTGATGTTGACAAAATGCAGCAATTGTACATGTATGAAAGGGTGACTCATAGCACAAATATTTAATTTGATTTGTTGTAGACCAGGGGTGGGCAACCTACGGCCCGCGGGCCACATGCGGCCCGCCAGTGATTTTTATGCAGCCGTGAGCTAGCTGCTTAGAATTTATCGGCACTAATGATGCTGTCAGGTAGGCCCATTATCCCCATTAATTATCAACTGTACTGTATATTGACATTATGTTTTTGTGAATACAGATTAAGTACACACACCTATTGCTTGAAAGTATTTGGAATCAACGGTTTGAAATCAACAGCAGGTCATTGGTTAGGTGCGGCCCAGTCAATTTTTCACCCCTTATATCTGGCCCATTCATTAAAAAAGGTTGCCCACCCCTGTTGTAGACCTATAAAACTACAAGTCTAATTAACACTAC
This sequence comes from Apostichopus californicus, assembly GCA_020650975.1. Classification (NCBI taxonomy): domain Eukaryota; kingdom Metazoa; phylum Echinodermata; class Holothuroidea; order Aspidochirotida; family Stichopodidae; genus Apostichopus; species Apostichopus californicus. The sequence goes on from JAIPMN010029746.1 coordinate 8,137, forward strand.
AGGTTGGATTTTTATAACCCTTTGAATTTTTGAGAAACAACCCTTGGCAAGTGAGGGTCATCAACTAAAGTGACTGGACTATGAAGCCTGATACACAGACCATTAGGTCAGTTCCTGGGATGCAACACAAAACTCGATGGGAAAACAAATGACTCTTTTGGCCTCAAATGTTTTCATTTTTGCACAACAAATTTGTCTCAGACAACCGGTGATGAATATTGTCATCCCATGGTGATCTCTTGTTAACATGAAGTTAAAAGAGGTTGTTTTGGTTAAGTTATTAGAAATTATACTGTAAAACAAAGGATTAACGAAACCATTCAGGCCTGCACTGAGGAGCCAACATCATCAACTCCAGTTGAAGGAGCACACCAGAGTTTTAGCATATTTTTAAAGGTGAATATCTTGGAAACCTCAATAGCTATATTACATATTACTAGCACTCAAAGTTTTTACATCTTTCTTAACATATCAATGATATTTCTCAACCTCACTAACTCCACTATGCCATAACGACATACATAACTAGCTTATCTATTTAAATCTTACTTCAAATGGTGGCATAAAAGTTGAAAAATTTGCAACTTTCAACTTTGTTTTTCTCCAAGATATTTTCCGTTGGGATCCCAATAAACCTCGCCCATAATATGAATATTTAAACACTACGAACGTCATTGACCAATACGTAATACAACACCAAGCTTGGTTTGTGTACAGTCTATATGGCAGTTGTACCAGGGAGTTCCATAACAACTCCCTGGTTGTACCAACGCAAAGTCTTGAATCTATTTTTAGCAACGGCTCATAACTAAACATGGATCTCTGATTGGTTGAATTCAAACTAGTGGTTTTGGGGGAACTGTATGCGATTAATTTTAAATGTGGAATTTTGTCGTGGATACTTTTCTCATTATCTGCAAATATCCTTAATTACTCGCCAATTAACAATGTTGGTAGGGAAAAACTTGGCTGATATCTTAGTTTGCTGTTTTGTGATTGATATATGTAAAAAACTCGATGGACATGTCAAAAAAGTAGAAAACGTCGACCAAACGCAAAATGCTGCTTTAAAGTCAAACTTTAAAGATCACCAGTACCTGTATTAACTGTTAGCTCCGAATCCTTTTCTCAAAATATTATATACTAATAATGAAGAAATGGCAGGAAACTCACTGAAATTGATGCCATCTGTTTGACCACCAAGTTGAGAAGAGACACCAGGCACAGAGGACTTGTAACGAGCACTGGATCCAATCAGCGCCTAAAATGAAATTTAACCTTTAACCTATTAATACTTGTATGTTAAATTTTGGGGGAATTCATCAACACAATGTGCTATTAATAGCCTCTAAATTTTAACTAGATATCACAGATTACAATATGATGCTGATTTGAGAAAAATTGTCCACAAATGTCTGCATAACAGTCAAACTGTTATAAAACTCTCTCTAGATTCAAGTGGCATCCATTTTAAAACAAGGGGGGAGGGGGCCCGGGCTAGGAGGAGGGAATATTTCTGAAAGGGATAACGTGCTTTGTTGCTGACCATATTTACATTTGCAAAAAATGTTATAGGAAGTCAGCTAAACATGTTTCGTCACTGGTTTCTGGTTGCATTCCCTTCAGCTATGTACAGTAAAACATGTTTCAACTCTGTTCACTGGTTGCATTTTCAGGGTGCTCCCAAAACACATCTCTGCTTTAGAAAACCATGTAACATAACCAACTAGACTGCCTGTGCACAATTGGATGCTCATTCACTGTAGTTTTAACTTTCATTGTTATAAGGGGTACTGTACAGTATGTTGCTGGATGTATCATGCTAAGGTACAGTGTGTTACGATTTGAAATGTCTTAGAACTGGCAGCATGACTCTGTATCCACAGGTCTCAGTCTCCAAATGGACACTACATATAAGTTTGTTTAAATGTTCAAGGAAAACGTAGAGGTCATATATGTCCAGTAGCTTGTATTTAAGCATTTATTTTAAGTATTTTTGCATCCACCTGAAAATGCATTGTACAGGGGCTGCTGCCAGTCAAAATATTTGTGAACATTATCTGGGGGAGGAAAAAACTTAGAAGTACAGTTCACTATATGACTCAGCATCCAGGATGTGGATGCTTAATCACCTTTACAAGCAGCCTGAAGCAGACATTATGCTGTAACTATAATAAGGAACTTACATACAAGTACATTTTCAGAATGTGGTACAAAAATTGGGTCAATTGAGGCAATTTTACACCACTGTAGGCCTCCCAGGAACAGCATATGAAAATTGTTTACTACTGAGTAAAGAGGCTTGTTTACATATGACAAAATGTTTAGGCTCACATAGCAAAAAATCTTCATGGTCATGAGAGGTAAATTGATGGTGCCTTGCATGGCCAGCTATCCAGTGATGAGTAGGGTTTAGCTAGTGAGATCTACAACTACAAGAGACCACACTACTTTAATGATTTTGTGTGTAAGTCTATTGGGCAATTATTTGGAGTATGCTACCCTAAGGAAGCCTTGGCCAGCGCAACTAACGCAAATGCTAGAATTTTAACATATTAGACTCACATCTAGGTCTACAGGAAAGACAAATGAGAACTGTCAACAGCTTCTTAATTTCTGAAAGTATGTTACATTTCTAACCAACCACAGCAAAAAGCCCAAATGGCATTGATTGACGGCAATGTTTCTGCAATGTCAATTTTTATTCAGTGGGCAATACCTATTTAACAGTACTGTAGCCTATGACATGACTGGTCCTAACCCTACACTAAATGTTAATGCATGTTACATTGGCCCAAGGCTAGTTAGGAATAGCATATAACTGTTGCAATACGGGCAACAGTTACCTTGGCTACTACCTTAGTCTAGGCCTGAGTTAGGCATAACTTAATCTAAGTTTAGACAATAGTCTAGGGGCCAAAAGATGGACCACTGCTGACTGGGGCCCATTTCCTATTACTAAGAATAGGACGGTGACTAGCCTACATTGTGTCGTTAGGACTACTGTGGCGATACGGGTATGTTGTGAAGTTGGGTATGCTAGTTAGGCTACTTTTAGGTCACCGTCCCCTCAAACAAATGCTGATTTGGACAAACGAAAATTCAAACCTGTGCTGCACGTCTCATGGTGTTTAACTTAAGAGCCATTATGTAGTTTGCGAGGTGGTAAAGAAAATGTGGCCTAATTAGTCTATGTTAGTTCACTGCGACCCTTCCTGTAGTATGGTGCTGGTACAGTGGTAACGTGCAGTTGTGTATATGTTCTCTGTACTGTACTCATGCCTAGTATATTAGATGTGCACTAGTTTTGGCTTTTACATAACAACGTAAACACGTACACACACATTGTGCGTATGTGAAATGTGCAGGTCGGTTAGCGTTTAAAAATTGTGCTAATGGTGGTAGTTGTTTATTGTACAGCAGGGAATTAACGCGTCGCAATCAAGCTATAAATAAACACACATCAATGTTTTTTCCTCCATATTTCATCAAGAAAGGCATTGACAGAAATTTTCTCACACACTGGCCAGGCTAATACACGAATGTTCTTCAATAAACAATGAAGTCACACCGGTACTAAGAAAGCGTGTTACATTTTACAACATCATGTGTTAGAGCATAGAGGTAAAACAGATGGTTAGAGTAAAGCAAGTGGAAGGAAGTAGGTTACTTCAATGACACACAGGTAGGGCCGCTGCTTTGCCTTTCGTAAAATCACTGATATGAAATATTTATTTCTATCTATATCCTTTCTATTTGACAGTGATCACAGTCGTAGTTTCGGTTCAAGGGTCGGGTCGGGAGCTCATCGGCCAGTTTGGGCTTCGTGCCCAGGTTCCATTTTGGGTGACTTTAAAAAAAAGTACGTTGCAAATGTAGTAATCTACCGAACATAAATTAAACTGAATCATGTCCCCATTGTTGATTACTATATCCCCATTATTGATTAAAGACATCAATGGTCTACCCTGGAATAAACATTTGGAATGTTTATTGTTTATATTGTTATTGTATTACAACAGTATTAATCAAAGCATTAACATTTTGTCACTAGGGGAAGCGGTTCTTACACCGCCAGAAATTGTTTTCTATCGGGTCCTAGCATGAAATGGTTGTCAGGAAATCATGACGTTTTGGGGGAACTTTGTCGCATATGGTTGGTCAAAGTTTCCGAAGTTATAGCTGGGATGAATATATTTATTTGGGAGAGATAAATGAGTATTGAAGGTAGTATGAAATCTAATTCAATACCTTGGTTCACATTTCATTTAACTTATCATGCATATTGGGGGACTCGAGCGTAGCAAGCATCGAGGCACACACAAAAGAAGTGGGGGATGGGTCAAGGTTGAGTTATTTCCACATAATATAAATACAATAGTGAATAATTCAATGACAAGGAGGTGGACTGGTTGAATAAAGGACGGACGTTGGAAGAACGCCTTAGCTGTTTCTAATTCAACTAAAAATGCTTGCGTGACGACCATCCAGCTAGAGTTACCTTTGAAAGTTGGCTAGGTGGGCCCGTTATTAATAAGCCCCTCCACCTCTTTCCCAGCTGGTAATTACTGTTGTCAAATTTTCGGTTCTACCAGCAAACAATCTTCTAGTCATAGAACCATCCTA